>JAODTR010043883.1:2500-19267 GCA_025399935.1 Amblyopsis rosae | reverse complement strand
AGAGACTACTATATAACCCATCACAGAGACTACTATATAACCCATCACAGAGACCACTATATAACCCATCACAGAGACTACTATATAACCCATCACAGAAGACCACTATATAACCCATCACAGAGACTACTATATAATCCATCACAGACGACCCCTATATAACCCATCACAGAAGACCCCTATATAACCCATCACAGACGACCCCTATATAACCCATCACAGACGACCCCTATATAACCCATCAGACATATAAAGGTTAGCCAACACTATATCACACCCAAGACACTAATGTTGAAGCATAGTGTTGCTTTAAATGCTAAAAAAGCCCTCCGACAATGCCACTCTCCACTGGTTGCAATAGGAAATCATAGTGTGCACTTCAAATAAATCAAATGGCAACATGTTAGAGGCTTGCTGTCAGCGCGGAGGCTATAAAAAGCCCACCATGTCCAGAACGACGTGAGCGATGCGTACAGCATCAGGACAGACTATTAACACCTTATATTACTCCTTCACAAGAAGCTGGCAGCTACCGTGCCTCCCGTATCACAGTCAAACCGGCTCTGCCTTTAAAAATCGGCACAACTACCTCAGCATCTGTTAGGGAGGTGTAATATAATTCACCCGCTTTGCAGACAGACCAGCAGAATGACCTGAGGGTCATTACAGACTACTGAAATGGCTTATACTCTGTGATGATATAGTACCTCACTTCACTTGGAGGCAAACTTCACACAAGATTCAAATCAAGCTTTTCAGAACACATAGCCCACATAATTGACTACAAAGTGCAGTTTCTGCTACACTGACAGTCTAATTTTAGGCAATTATGCTGGGCATAGACAACATGGCTACACTCAATCCTGAACTACAGCAGTTCAGAAACTGGCGATTAACGGCAGGGTCAGTCATTCTTGATAACTAATTCCAATTAATGAATTATTTAGTTTTGAAAACTAAATAATTAATTATTGATTTTAGGCAGAATGGTATTAAACCAATAGCCAGAATCATACATTGTGAGTAGGGCTGAATGATTAATTACATTTGCGATATAACCGCAATGTTATAAAACGCGATTTTCTAACCGCAAAGGCTGCGATTTAGAAGATGTATAAGTTATGAGCACACGTCTGACTCATGGTTTAAACTGTAGAGTCAGGCTTCATGCCATCCTCATTGTGTGAAGCTCTTCCTGCAGTCATGTTCACCAGTCAGAAACACCTCAAGGTGACTGTGTAAAGGCTACGCCCACCAGGCCGTTGCTGCAAATGAGAATATGTTCTCAGTCAACTTGCCTGGTAAAATAAAAGGTCAAAACAAAACAAAAAATGTACAAGGAAAAGGAAAGCATTCATGGGTGTTGCTTAAATTTCCTCCGCTGATTATCAGTTCAAAGTGGAGAAACAAATGTTGAGGAATTATTTGTTTAAGACGGCAGAGAACGAGAGAGTTCACTTTATAAGCAGCAGATTAAAATAAACGCCCCCGATTCATCAACATCATTTCAATGTCAGTGATTGTTTACAGAATTACAGAACTATTATTAAGCTTATCTTATAAAATTAAAATCAAATATTTTTACTTGACATGGTAACAGCCATTCGTGTTAATTGCTATAGCTCATTTATGCATTAGGATATAGAGCAATTAAACGTCATTAGCTAATGAGTAATGCACTATCATCACATTTAAGTTTATTACGCAATGAATATTAAACTAAAGCTAGACTTTAAAAAGTGAAAACAATATGAATAAAAAATTACTTAAAATAAAAATTGAGAATGAAATTGCAATATTTCTCACAATAATCGCAATTAGATATTTTCCCAAAATCGTTCAGCCCTAGTGAGGAGGTCTTAATTGTCGACAAATATACTGTAAATATCTAGGAACTAGCTGTGTTTGATTCACAACTTAAATTTTATGTAAACACAGAGTGACTCTTTAAATGCTGATAGTATTTCTGAATCTGAATCTAACGTCGAGCTCAAATCAAAACAGTATCGCTCCGCGATCCTCCGCGGCGCCGTCTCACACGTCGAAATGCATTGTGAAGCAAAACGTACAATGGCTTTGTTGACATAAGCCATGTTCAACACTTTGTGTTCCTATTTACAGAGCTGTGTACCAGATTATTTTTTCCAACAGTAAATAGCGTAATGTGATATGATAACGTGTTTTAGCTTACATTTATCTTGCAATAGCTGACTATACCTTTAAATATCTATAAATGATCAATTATCATCATACATACGGGGAAAGCCAACACACCGCCGCTAATGCGGCCTCACAGGGACAGCAAAGCATGTGCAATATTGAGAAACTAATCCTAAAGTAACTGGTAATACAACAGGCCCAGGAAAGTTTCCCATGGTTTATGTCACAGTAATCTGCCACAACAACAGGCTCAATAACATGTTTTGCATAACAAGTAACAGCGCACCAAGACCGCAGCCTGAAGCAAACATACATACATACATACATACATAAATAAAACAAAAGCACATAACCACCTCTGACTTGACACAGCAACATCTGTTAATAACCTTTCCACCAGTTATGGTGAGCTTATTAGGAGTGTGGTACTGTAGGAATTAAATGTAAACAGCTTGCAAAACAGACTAACATTCTCTGGGCATTAACCTAACTGTGCTCTGTCGTCACATTGTGTGTGTGTGGGGGGGGGGGGTGTATGGGGGTGGACAGCCAGTGTTCCTTTCTAAACAGCTCCGGGGCAGTTTCAGCAGCTCCTCCTCTGTACAACACGAGATCCATCTGGACCAGTTGAAGCCACGCACTCCTGACCTCTTGCGCTGCTAGCATTTTGCCAACCACAACACAGATCATGGAGAACATCTAAATAATTGTTGCGGAGGAGATCGGACCAGATCCAAACTGACCGCAGTTCATCTGCAGCTCTGCTACGGCAAATGTGACTTTCCTGCTAACATTTTTATCTCATACATACATTAGTTTCTGTTTTTCAGTATTGAAATGACTGCATGCAGTTGATAACTGGAGCTGTATGTGGGAATGTGAAACTGTTGCACTGTGGGAGGGCACCCTTTGCTCTTCATCAAAAACATAAAACTTGTTTAGACCAATAAGCCACTAAATTCTGTCTGCATTAACGTAGGGTAATGTAAGAAACCTCTGCTTGGTGCAAAGGCATACCAGCCACAACCTCCGTTACCCTGGGCCTGTATTCTGTATGTATTAACGTACGGTAATGTAAGAAAGCTCTGCTTGGTGCAAAGGGTTATCAGCCACAACCTCCGTTACCCTGGGCCGCGTTGCTTCTTCGCACACAAACTCAAAGCGCATGTGTATGCGTGGGGGCGCGTAGTCAACCTCCCATTCCCGCTTCTCATTTCTCCAAACTCCTAATGGGCTAAATGTGTTATTATTTTATTTTACATTGAGCTTTCGTTCAAGATGTTATTCACGTGTGGACGGCCGTGAGCTCCTGTGAAGCAATAGCTTCAGAGAGGCTGTGTAAATACTCGGTCCCAGTGCATCTGCGCCACACGAAGACAGACACACAGCGACAACATCCCAGCAAAGTAGGCCACCCTCCGACCTTCAACAAAAAGCGTTTTGCAGCAAGGAAGAGCGAGTGAAGGAGTCCAAGGGGCGGAGTGGACACCATCGACATTGTCTCCTTTCATTTATAAATAAATGGACAATCCCGCCGTGAGGTCAGCCATAGCAGGTCTGAAGCGCTGTGTTGGCTTTGGCGTCGCCATCTTTGCTGTACTAGACTCTCCCAGCCTTCTTGAATTAAGATGAATGTATAGCTCAACATGTTTTCAACTGACGAGTTATGTAACCATTCACCCCCCATACGGTTGTCATTGGAAACTAGGCAAAAACGGGGAAACTAGCTTTAGGGACCAAAACTGTTTTTGAACCAGGCTGTAAACATGCTGTCAATATGGACATTTCAACATGGGGGGTCTATTTGACTGCCTTTTGGAGCCAGCCTCAAGTGGCCAACCGAGGAACTGCAGATGTCGGCGTTCCACGTTCGATTCATTTTTCAGCACTGTAGGTTCCCGCCTGATGGACACAGGCACTGGGCCTTCCCCTGAGCAAGGAAACCAAAACATATCGGCAGCAGCAACTGACACCAGCACACTGCTAAGGCACCCATGCCACAGCTCTATGCCACGCAGGGACGGTGTTTTCATAGGCAAAGCCAACTGAGACTGGCCTTAGTCGATACTCGAGTACAGTCACATTGACCAAGCTGGCCACAGACTCATCATAGGATGAGTGCGCATACGTTTCCACAGAATCTTTACCAATACCAGAGACAAAGAGGCACAGTCAGTGTAAAATAATGTAGTAATGATACTGCCAGCAGTATGCTGGAAAACATGAGAAAAGCTTTACCTACCAAAACATTGCAACTTCCCATGACATTTTTCAAAACAATTCCCCAGCAAGTAAAAATTAAATGTATTATAAAACATGAAAACCCTAGTAAAAAAAAAAGGGACCTTATTTAAATATAGTAACCAGGGTAAAAAAAAAAAAAAAACACTATGTTGAAAGTGGGATTTTGCTTTCCCAGAAGGCTCTGAAATAGAGACTCCAGTGTGATGTTTGTATTTCAAAAGGTTAATGAATACATCACGAGCCATGAGGCCAATAATAGTCATGTCGAGGAGTACCATCTGAAAATCTATACCATACATGACAGGGCATGTCTGAAGAGATTGTCTGCTTTGTTGAAAATAATGAAATATCAAGAGTCAAAGTGAAAATATAACCTAAACGTCAAATATATTCTAAACAAACTGTCAAACAGCAACTGACGCCATTTGCTTGTTGGAGACACTATATAAACAGTGTTCCTTAATTGACAGGATAATGAAGTGTGCCACACTGCAAGGAATGCGATTTGCCACAGCGACACAAAAGGGGGACTCACATTTCCGCTGTTCAGGATCCAAAAAATAAGTACGTCAATAAATAGAAAAGGCCAATACGCATGCAACTCCACCATCTTTGTAGTTCCAAAGTCATTTGACGGCACACGCATCCCCCTTCGCCCCCCCTTCTGACCCCCTAACCCAAACAACAACTACACGCTCCATTTGCTTCCACAGACACTCCGCATTAATTTAAGCATGTACAAACAATGGAAAAAGAAAACGTCTCATTTACTTTCTGCCTGCAGAGCCTCAACTCAAACGTCGGTAGCCACGCGCCTCGTACTCCAAGGTGTTCAGAAGAACACCGCTACGTGCCGCCTTGCGTCAAAAAACAACAAAAACAACTTCAAGCGCTCCTGCCGTTGCCGCTGCGAAGCAAGGCTGCAAAAGGCTGGTCTGTCCTCTAGCACAGATTCCACTGCACCACCACCAACACAACACCGGCCGGTGCGAACTGCTGTGTCACGAGCAACAGTCTGCATTGACACGCGGCTCGCTGCATTTGTACCTCACGACAGAGGGAAGGAGGGGTGTTTGTGTGTGTGTGTGTGTGTGTGTGTGTGTGTGGGGGGGGGGTCGTCTGGGATCTGCCGCTGAGACAAGGGCATGCTCAAACACGCAGTGTAACGTGACGCGAGTCGCCCGACCGTACTTGTTCGGTGGTCGTTCCACCTGGAGCGTATGCGTTACTTACAGTACACGCACACACACACACACACACACCTCCCCCACTAAAAGGAGCATCGGAGTTACAGAACGGGCAGAGCAGTCTAGCAGACAACCCAACTCACCTTCACCCCAGAACACCTCTCCACGTCAGTGACAGGAGGGAGCGTGACGAGGGGGGTGACTGAGGAGGATTGGGTGGGACAGCAGGGATGTAAAAATGTACGACAAGACAGGCTAATAATAATTTAAGAAAGGGACAGTGGTGTGATTGATGAGAAATGAGTCGGGCTCGACTGGAGCAAGTGCGAGTGAGAAAAATAAGGATGAGATGCAGATAGAGGAGGAGAGAAGCTCAGTGGTAGCAATCAGCAGGTTGTGTTAGAGAGAGAGAGAGAGAGAGAGAGAGAGAGAGAGAGAGAGAGAGAGAGAGAGAGAGAGAGAGAGAGAGAGAGAGAGAGCAGTCTAGACCGGTGCTAGAAAAGAAAAGCCTAGCTGCATCTAAACAACACAGAACCACACCGGCCAATGAGAACCGTCGGAAAGGAAGGGGTCTCCCCGCTGATTGGCTCGCTGTCTTGCGGGAGGACGGAGTTGTGGGAGGAGAGGTAGCCAATGGAAGTGAGGGATGCGGTCAGGAGGGGGTGGAGGGTGGGGAAGGTGCATTGCATAGCCAGAACAGGCATCCAGACGGACCAAGGGCACTCACAATAGCTGCTCACATCTTGTGGCATCCGTCACGGCACTGCATTGTTAAACATCATAGGTTGCCAGGGGTTACACAGCAAAGCCTCCGTTAAGCCAGCCGTAATGCAGACACCTGTTAAACGGCAGATGCTGAGAGAGTGAGTCATATTGCTCAATGCGCGTAAAGAGGATTCGGGCCTCCACGCGTGCTCGTCTTGGTGACGTTGCCACGTACACACTTCAGGGTGATACCTAGGCCACGTACACGGCTATTGTTAAATACGTAGCTTAGGATACGCTCACTAAAGACAACGTTTTAGCAGATCTCCTTCAGTGGGCAAGATGTTTAAAAACTCTATTCAGACGTCAGAGTGCGCACCGTAATGTCCCGTTGTTTACACACTGCGTTTTTCTTCGCAGGCTTGAAAGCATGCAATTTCGTTTGCATGTGGATGGAGAGAACATGTTAGGTTCACCCTCCAGCCACTGCCATTGACCAGTGACACTGGTCTCAATCTGGAGTTGGTCCCCGGGCACTGTGCAGTGGCTGCCCACTGCTCCCTTGAGGGATGGGTTAAATGCAGAGGATGAATTTGGCAACATGTGACAATAAAAGCACCTTCACCTTTTTAAGAACAGTGCTGTATGGACAGGCATTTGTTTTCCTCAATAAAAGGAAAATCCCCGTTTAAAAATATATCCGTGTACGTGTGGCCTAGGCACGAGAAGACACCTCTCTTTCTGCCTGGTCTCTCTCCACGTCGGCCACAACACTCTCCCAGAGCCGCTGCGCATTATTCAGCAGGCAAGAGACAGGCAGCCTCGACACAACCAGGAGGACAGAAGAGCAGAGCCAGTTAGCGTGGCAGACGTACATCACAGAACACCTGGAAGTCGAGCTATCCCAGGTGTGCAACTGTAAATGGGCCATCAGCACAACAGTGTGACCTGTCATTTAGAAGGTTTTCATTATGTGGGTTACAAATCGTCCAGCAGGAGCTAAACACGGACATGGAAGATGGTTCAAGAATGACCTAGGCAGTTTAGTTTCAGGTTAGATCAGTTTAGACCAGGTTAGGATCAGGTTAGATCGGGTTAGACCAGGTTAGGATCAGGTTAGATCGGGTTAGGATCAGGTTAGATCGGTTTGGACCAGGTTAGGACCAGCTTTGCTCTGTCCCTTCTAGCCTTAAAAAAAAAAAAAAAAAAAAAAAAAAATAAAAACACAGTACACACACACACACACACACACACACACACACACACACAACTCACGTCCATATGTAATCACAAGCAGCGGCGGAGGTTGCTGGTGCTGTTTAGGCCGTGCAACAATGCATTGCTCTCTAACACGTGTTGCTGGGGAAGAAATGAGGCTATAAACTATCAGTGCTGTGCAAAGGTCTGATCTTGTGCTGGTCGAGCTCCTGCGGCTTTTCCCACCGTTTCCTGCCCCCCTCCCTCCCCTCCCCCATTCCCCCTCCTATCCTCCTCTCCCCCTGCTCAACTGCACCTGCTGCCTCCAACCCTGCACAACACAGCAGGGGGCGCTGTCTGATAGAACCCTCACACACACACACACGCACGCACACACACAGTCAGCCTCTGCGGGCCAAAGCGGGGAGCCTCAAGAATGTCAACAACAGTGTACAGGACTGTAAAGAGCAATTCTTTCTCAGCGATGTCGGCCCGCCGGCGCGCGCACACGCACATCTCCTGGGATGTTCTGGACTCTTCTGCTCCTCTGTACTGCTACACCCAGGTCTACTCAGCCCATTAAGCAGCTAGACTTGGGTAGTCCTTCAGCACAGCGTGACACACGCACACACACGGCAGTTAGTCATCCGATAGACTTGTTAGCATGTCGATCGATGCTCATTAATTTAGCGCTGCTTGCGTAAACTACAAGCATGGATTAATACATAGGATCTGTGAGGATCTGTGAAAATCCTGTTCAACAACGTTCCTCACCTCAGTCTCTTTTAATAAATAAAACATTTAAGTATAAAAAGACAGACCTCTGACCCCTGTAAAGACCAAAACAATGGCCCTTAACCTCTGACCCCTGTCAGAAACAAAGTCCTGTCATGGCTGGTGTAGATGTGGCACTGATATTATGCAGTATGTTGTGTTACAAGCTAAAATTAAATGTGGGCAAATACAACAATGTGATACCGGTATAGAAAGTTTGCCATATACACTATGTTGCCAAAAGTATTGGAACACCCCTCCGAAACATTAAATTCAGTTCCAATCACATCCATGGCCACAGGTGCATAAAATTAAGCACCTAGGCATGCAGACTGCTTATATAAACATTTGTTAAAGAATGGGTCGCACTCAGGAGCTCACTGAATTCAAGCATGGTACTGTGATAGCTTGCCACCTGTGCAATTAAGTCCATTCGTGAAATAGTGGTATTATAACAAAATGGAAGCAATTGGGAACAACAGAAACTCAGCCACGATATGGTAGGCCTCATAAAATCACAGAGCGGGGTCATCTGAAGCGAACAGTGCGCAGAAGTCGCCAACTTTCTAGAATCAATATTTCAGAAAGGGGGGCTCTGAGCTTCTCTTCTGGGGGATACTTTTTTTTTGGCGAGTTTACACCAAATATTCATAAAAGCACATTCAACGATCAACTAAATCTACAAACTGTGGTTTGCAACTCTGCAACCAGGGTCGGACTGGCTGGGAGAATCAGGGGATTTCCCAAACTGCCGGTCAATGTTACAACTGCATAGTAGCCTATGCGGCCCACAGTGCAGAAAAGCACAAAACTAAATATAATGGGCATGCAGTTGAATCTGCAGTTCTCGCTTTGAGCACGGCCTGAATAAAATCTAACAAATATAGTGGACCGATCCAAAATCCAAAAGAGGGGGAGGCTCCCCGCCAATACCTGAACAGTGCACTTTACATAGCCGTTTATAACACGGCTATGTAAAGTGAGGAATATTGAGCGCTTTTACGTTTAAGTTTCTTCTCCAAATTAAACAAGAGAGTGAGAAATGGTTGGTGAGAAAATACGATACGAGATACAAGATACGAGCGCTCTAAGCTAATTGTTTAGACCACTGTCAACGTCAGACAATCAACGCATTCGACAGTAGACCTCAGGTCAGGATTTGAAGGGAGACAGTAATCAGCCCACACCGTCAGCTCACTTAGCTGGAATAGCCCAATCTCTGACGAGCTGTCGCTGAGGTCACTTTTGTGTCGTTTGTGGGAGGCGTATATTGCCAGTGACAACCAGGATGTGAAATGACAGCAAACGTAGGCTTACATCCAGCAAAAAAATAAACTTTCACGACAAAATTTTTGTAGGATCATGTCATAGGCCTAGGCAACATTGGTTGACTATTCTGCGAGCCTTCTTGTCAACAATCTGTGCCTGACCTCACAAATGCGCTCCTAGAAGAATGATCAAAAACTCCCATAACCATACTCCTAAACCTTGTGGACAGCCTTCCCAGAAGAGCTGAAGCTGTTACCGGTTTCACGATAAACCACGGTAAAATTCCAGACGGTTGGTATTACCCAATGTTAATGATCATTAAAACAGTGTTCGATTTTCCGGCGCTGAAAAGCTCACGATAATAGCCTACCAGCATGACTGCATCAAACATGCACCAGTTAGCAACCTGCTAGATGCAGCGTAACGTGGGTTTGTTTTGCCTCAACAAACAAGGCGGAAGGCAGTAAGTGGCAGTGCTCATTCGCACACCACAGAGCAAGCAGATCAGCGGACCCACGGACCGGCTTCTCTTTCTTCCCAAGGAGGTTTCTGAAGGACGAAGGTGTTTTTTTTTTTTTTTCCTTTTCTTAAATTCAGCACATTTTACAATACCGCGAAAATACAGTTAACCGTGATAATTTTGGTCACTATAATCATGATATGAAATGTTCATAACGTTTAATCTCTAGATGCAAAGGGTGGGCCAACTGGGAAGTCATTAACCTTCTAGTGCACGTAAAGGCAGGCGTTCCAAAACCTTTGGCAATATAGTGTATAAATGAAGTTTTATTACTGTAAAGGGCAATAATAAACAGTGGGCATGGCTGCATACTTCATGGCATTTTCCGAACTGGTTCCTGCGGGTTCAAGATTAGTAATAGTTTTGAGTTTCCATACTAGCTCATCCAGAGTTTGCACAATGTGACTTGCATTGATTTCTTTTGAGGGAAGCACACGTTCATTTTAAATGACCAATTCAAAAAAGGGCCATTGTGAATAAGCCTTCACACCAGTTTAAGATGCATCAAACACACAAATTAAGATTCCTCCAGACCAAAACAGTCTGCGCTATGACAACAGTCAATCAATCTGCACCCCCTAATACACACCCACAGATGTTTTACTGTTGAGCAAGACTCATTTAAGGTCAACTCGCTCTGGTTTCAGCAGAGACTGGGTGAGGGTTCGACTCCGCCCTCTCTTAAGTGGCGAAGGTGACCTAAGCAACACCGAACTGTGTGCTCAACCGTCTTCAGATGGACCAGCGCCGAGATGTTTGTTTGCATGAATGAAGCAGATTCTAAAAATACACCACGACACAACAGTTACTTTACATTGCAGGAAGCAACAGACAGAAACAGAACTAGATAAACAACCACACACAAACACACGAGGGAATCCATTATACTTCTACATGCTTTTCTAAACTAGTTAGTTATCAATGGAGTAAATCCCACCAGAAACTTCTAGACAGGGCCTGCAAACCAATAGCAAACAGACGTTGACTAAAGCCTCCCCTCCCCCAAACCCGCCCCCCGGACAAACCCATACAAAGCACCACACACTCACACACACCCTCCCAGCCACACAAAGCAAGCAGTGCTTGAAATACCCAGTATAGACAGGCAGAAACTATTAGTCATCCCTGAGAATAAGCCCTGTGTACCAGTGGTGCTGCGACTGACCAATGACAGATGAAGGCCTGAAGCAGACTAGAGTCCACAGTGTGTGTGGCCGCCTTCAGGAAGAAGAACAGTCCTCGCATCGCACAATTAACCAAAACAATTGGATCTGCCACCTACCATTTAGTGTGACTTTATGGGCGGTAGCAATCTGGAAACCCCCCCCCCCCCACTTCTATTACAATGCAGCGGCCAGAATGTGTCAGTTCTCTCCCCCCCTCCCACCAGTCAGCCAAGGTACCCAGGGGAGAGAAGACTCCTCTGCCGTGCGCTTTCACCTCAGAACTACTGTGGAGGAGACGAGGCTGTTGTAATTGTAGAGATGAGATGTCGACTATATACATACCGGGGGGGGGGGCGACCTGATTAGCGTGTGGGCTACAAGGGAAGAATGGGTGCTGGTATTCTTGAGTGTGGAAAGCAGGGGCAAATGCGGTTCAAGAACAACAAGTGTGTGAAGTGTGAAGCCGTGGTACAAACCAGCATCTTGGTATGGGACCGACAACTAAAAGCCAGAGTCCTGCATGGCTTCAGTTCTTTACAGGGTGGAGCCTGGCATTGCTCCAATATCACCTCTATTGTCCACTTACAATATGTACGTACACACATACATGCTAGCATGGCTTTGTGCCCTTGTTAGGTACTTATAAAAACAGGGAGGGCGGGGCAGAGCAAGCGCTGTAAACTGTGCGCTCCCGATCTAGCTAACGGAATTAGCGAGTTTCTTTGATTAGCACTGCCGTAATGTGCACGTAGCATGCCGTCGAAACAACCTGGGATTGCGCACGTACGCCAATGCGATCATGTTCCCAGCACGCGCGCACTCTGCACGGGAGCGTTTAAACCTACACACGGTGCGCTGAACCAGTCAAGAGCTTCCAGGAAGCCTCGGCAATTAGGCCTACCAGTCAGCGATTAACTCAGAAGATTACCGCCGGCCTCGAGACGAGTTACTGTACGTGAGAGATTAAATACCCGCAAAAACTGAAGGTTCGCATTAGCTGTGGCTAAGCTAACCAAGCATTCGTTGTGGCTACAAACGCATTATCTGTGGCTAAGCTAACCAAGCATTCATTGTGGCTACAAACGCATTAGCTGTGGCTAAGCTAACCAAGCATTCGTTGTGGCTACAAACGCATTAGCTGTGGCTAAGCTAACCAAGCATTCGTTGTGGCTACAAACGCATTAGCTGTGGCTAAGCTAACCAAGCACTAGTTGTGGCTACAAACGCATTAGCTGTGGCTAGAAACACAGAGGAAGGCCTTATTGAGTGGCCACGATAGAGGGAAGGGAATGTCGTGTGATTGCCACGACGGTGCATCAAGGGGTCTTGTACAGGGGACATTCATCAATTACCTGGCTGCCCAACAGGTTCCTGGAGAGCTGGAAATTTTCTTGTTTCCTGCAGTTGGGCTTCGAGGTTTACTGTTCCGGGCCTTGGAGGTGAATGCAAACCCCTTGCTAGTTCAAATATCCACACGATCAGCTCTACTACTGCAACACGAGCCATTAAAAGATGGTGGAAAAGTGATACAGCTCAAATGAAATTAATACTCTCTAGAGTTTGAATGTATCTGGATTATGGGGGCTGGGGAATTTACCATGGCACGCAGTCACAGCAGGGGATGACTTGTATGTTATCTTCGCTGCAGGAAAGCTATTTGAGCAATGTCTATAAATGCCTAAACAATGTATCTGAAGACATACATACATATATTTCAAACAAACACACACACACAGAGTATTGAAATAAATGCTACTTAAGAAAGCATTTTCTCCAACTATAACAGAAACTTTAATGCTTAAGGTTACACTAAATTCCATTCAAGCACAGTGTAATACACAAGTTCCAACAAAACACACAGTTAAATGTATAAAACAAATTGAAGAGCACAAATAGTACTGCCCAAGCTTGCTATAATACTAAAGGGCGTTTCCTTAAAAATGACACATTTGCAAAGGGATAGGCGTGTCGTATATTGTACTTGTGTGTGTCCTTATGCCGTCGCAGCATGGCAACACTGAGAACTCATTTTGACAGGTGGCCTTCCAGAGACTACGAGAGGGGGTGGGGTTTCATGGAGCGAGTTCACTGGGGTCAGGTCTAATCCCTCTAGGCTAATCCTTTCCTACAAGCACCACCCTCCTCCCCCCAAAATCAATTTGAGTAAGAACATCAACTCTCCCTATTACCAACAGGGTACAATGGAGGCCAAATCAACTCATTACTGCTTCATTTTACAGCACAAAGACATTGTTTTCCTTTTGTGGGCAAGGGGAACAAGATGGCACTTATCAGGCAAGATCCCATAACAACATTCGTCACTACAGGTCCCCAATTAATGCATCGTCTCTCTTCTCTGCTGTGGAGATCCCTCCATATCGTTTTGAGTGCACAATTTAACGGCGGCTTGTTTAAGCAAAGGAGTATATAATTGAACAGAGAGGGTTCCACAGCACTTCCGCTTTTAAATATTGGAAGGAGGGGGGCAACTTTTCACCCTTTATGCAAACCAGAACGACCCAGCGTTGAATGCAATCAACAGGGAGGTCCGTGGATTTCACTACAATATTGCCCATTATTTGTCTCTGGGGTTGTTAATGTGTATTTTGAGTATATGACATTAATTCCCAAGTACCTACGATCTATCTGCAGCAAACTGTTTTCAGATAAATGTACTTTGTATCAGGCCATGCATGGTAGATTTAGCTGTCTGGGCGCTGCTTACATCAGACTCCACAGCAAAATGCTGTTGGTGAAACGCCAATTTAAGAGACTAGAAGCATTCCACTGAAATGCAAAACAACCCATAGATTACAACGCTCCATCTTTGGACAATTATAGAATCTTTAGTTTAAGCGCACAACGTCTACACAGGCACCTCTCAGTTACGCCTGTCTGAGCTGGCCGGAAAGAATGCTCACCTTGGAAGATCGTGCTAAAATCGCTTGGTGCACACACACACTCGCATGTAAATGTAAATCCAATTGGATGGATCTTAAAGTTTGTCTTGACTTAAGCCTCTTTGCCAAAGTGGCGCGGTGAGTTTGTAGAGGGAGGGAGAAAGGAGTGCTTGAGTGGTGGTAATGTGTTAAAGACTTTAAAGATGTCATCACTTGGTCAGAGCACACATCGCTGGGTATTTTAAGATCATCACATTCACAAACGTTGACGTCCATTTGATCATTTGCTGATGAAGAAAAGAGTGTGATGATCGTTGTGATGATTTCCACAAAAGGCAGAAACACCTCAAAGTAATGGTTCCACTACTTCTTCAACCAGAGTAACGCAAGCCGTACCTCAAGGTCAAGTTGTCCTCAACCGCACCGCTCAGCTATGGTCTGGCCTGTCTCCACGATAACCCAAGCCCTGTCCTGGTTGTCCCCTTGCCATCGCACATGGAAAGTATTGGGATCCAACATAGAGGTGTCACATATCAGTCACTTGCTCCCCGTTGCCAGAGCAGTTAAGAAATGGTGGGGCCAGAAATAGCCGTGTCACATGAGGCCGCCCTGCGACCGCCTAGTTGTCCAGCTGACGCCCAGCCGGTCGTGCTCGCCCTTACATGGCAGTGTAACAACCACAGATAAGCGCGCCCTGACGCGGCGTATGCCCTGACGCGGCGTACTCTGAGTACTCAAGGACCCTGAGACGCTCCCTACATAATCAATGTGTTCCTTCCAAGACTATGCAACCTACATAGCTACAACCTATGACTACATAGCCAGGTCTAGGCCAGTGTTTCCTTGGAGAAACTTCCCTTCCCAACATGTTTTAGATGACCCGATTCAAATGAATGGGTCATTATCAGGGCTTTTGCAGATATTGATGACACATTCATTTGAATCAGGTGTGTTAAAACAGGGAGACATTTAACCCCGTTTGTTTCAATGTCTTGACTAACTTTCAAACTCTCCTGAGTTCAAAAATATATATACACAATAGGAATTGAACTAGTTGCATTTTATTTATCTATGTGTACGCGCTCTTATTTAAGTGTAATATAAGTGATTTTTTAAAAATCTGAATGAAAATGCAGAAGGAAGACTCAGCACACAACATACACCCGCGCTAGTGGCAAACACACACACACACACACACACCCACCATCGTTTACTCCATGTCAGTCTTCTCATCGGAAGCAAGCACGCAGTATGGCGCCAAATGTCCTCCAGTGGTGAATGATGGAATTGAATTTACCTAGCTTCTCAACTTATAAAGGCTGCTACCACTTGTGCCAGGGTGCTTCCAGGTTTTCCTGTGTTTTATATACTACCATTCTGAAAGTTAGATTTGCCAATACCGTCATATCACAAATGTATTCTGCCAATATATTGGCATAAATAATAGTTGCGAAAGCTGTATAAACCATAAAACAATTCAGTTTTGTTAATAGTAACATTCTGTGAATCTTCTCTTTGATATCCATATTTGAGAGATCCATGCTGAAATATGTGCTATACAATCCTCATGACCAAACATTTTTCACATCCATATATCAACATCTGTCCCAAACCCCTAGTATGGGTCATGTTCTATTAGCAATAGTTGTAATTGCTGTTATGACACATCTATAGTATGAAAAGGGTGCATTGTTCTATTCTTTCATAATCCAATAAATACCTTAAGTAGATCTACAATGGCTAAAATAGAAAAGATACACAAACCCATACATGAACATAAAGTAGAAACAATTATTGTAGGCATTTGGATAAAGCAAAACATTGAAATATTTACACAATACAAGAACAGAATAGTTATGTTATGGGTCTCAACATTATGCTGATTGGTAGCAGAATACCAATTACCCTACTAATAAAACAATTATTTAATAAAAGTTAATATTTTACGATAAAGCTACATGCAGCTTTAACTGTTGTGGTTTAAATAAATCTACCTGGTTGTTTTTTAACACAACCTATTCCCACGCCTCTCTTCCAATCCCTCTCCTAATGGTATGCCATTAAAATGTTTCCAAAACCCCAAACGATCGTAGGACAAGGCAGTGAAATAATGACTCATAACTTAAAAGACAAACGTCTCTCCAGACAAAAGCTTCTGCAGGAAGAGGAAAAGCAAGAAATGCCCATTTTACTTTCCACAGAATAAGAACACAATGCCTTACAGTGACTTGAGCCCCAGATCAGCTCCACAGGTTGACAGTCCCGTGTGACAAATCTTTGATTAGGCACTCGCATTAGCCCACTAGGACCACCGGGGGGCCAAGCTCTCACAATACTACTGGGGTGGGAAAAAAAACTGGCTAAGAAACAATGATTAAAGAGAGTGCATTTACAAGTCACAGGGGCAGAGCACAGTAACCACAGGTCAGAAACAACTCAGTCATTAGATAGACCAAGTACTAATGGGGCATACGTACAGTAAACCGTACACTACAAAAACACCCTGTCCAAAACAATGTTTACTTAAAAAGAAAAAGGTATAATCAGCGATTATACCTCAAGTAAGGCTCCGATCACACAGACGCGTCGCTAAAGGCACGGCCGCTTCAAAAGCGTGTTAATAACCCCCCGATCACACAGAGACG
>JAODTR010043873.1:0-19267 GCA_025399935.1 Amblyopsis rosae | reverse complement strand
TATTGGTCCTAGGTCATCGGGGGACACGGCAATGTAGAGCTGTATGTCATCAGCATAACTATGATAATTGATGCCGTAGGTGTATAGGTGTTTTCAAATAATACAGTAGAATGAGGCATGCCATAAAGAGTAAAACTGCAAAAAACATACCTTTGCCACCTTGGCGAAACATGCCGTTGTTATAACATTTACCGTTTTAGCATCGTTCCTGTGATATAAGAGAAAATGTGCTCCTTATGTTCTTAATGAAATACAGGAAATTGCACTGTCCCTGTAGATTATTTTACATAATACATCATTACTAATACTTACATTTTTTTTTATTATCATACATTGTTGTTTGATCACTTGACTAATAATTTCACACAAATGATCTAAATCAGAGATCTTCAACAGGGGGTCCTCAGAAGAACTGCAGGGGGTCCTCCAAATTATTTGATCCCAAATAAATTTTTTTTTAAATACATGGCAATATAGGCCACCCTACACATAATTGTTGGCCCGACAACTAAACAGTTGTGCCATGTTTCTATCCGCCAAGGCGTCCTTGGCCCGAAAAACGTTGAAGACCTCTGATCTACATGGTGATGTTTTATGTATAAAACCTTACCATATGTTTCTTTTGTAGAGCTCCACCATTACATCCAGCGAGATCTTGGCTGCTGTGGGATTACTGTCCCTCAACATGGTGTACATAAAGTTCTGTAAAGTCTAAATAGCACATTTAGAACAAATTATTTCATGAACAAATAATTACATTCATTAATGTGTTATTGAACCACGCACATTACAAAACACTATACATGGCACACAACAACAAAAGTAGCTTATCAGGACAAATAAAGAAATGCAAGTGTACTTACTGTGTTGACTTTGTTGTTTTTATGCTTGGCGTTTATGTTCTTGATATCTGTCACAATGTGTGTATACAGTGTCTATGTACCAGATGAGGATATGATTAATACATATTTGACAGAGCAGAATAAAAATGCAGAACCACAATGACAGGCTTTTTCAGATGATTCATGACTACCTGTCTAAGCAGTTTGTCATGACACCTGAGCAGCTCAAAGAAGAGCTCTAGGAGAGAAGTGGGGTCGATGAGATCCTTATTCCTCATAAGAATCAGAGCTTTGCAGAAGGTCTGGAAACAGGTTTAAGGAGGTTTAAAGTCAGAGACTGTTCCTAGCAGCCTTCATCAGTACAAGAAGCTGAGGTGTAGACATATCTCACCATTCGTAGATCCGGCTCCAGGATTGTGTGGTGAGTCAATAGCAACTCAGACAGCTCTTGAGGAAAGGTGGAAAGGTGCTCTACATAACAGCGGCCCACCTTTGCAACAACAACAATTTCAACTACAGTGCGGTCAAAATGCCACGCAATTTAAAGTATATGTATTTAAGAGAGGGATACATGCAAGATGACTCAAAACTCACCTGAGCAAGGAACATAACTAGTTCTGACAGCTCTTTGTTGGGTTTATCGGGTTGTAACTTGAATATCTGTACATTGGACTGGTAGTGTCGGTACTGCTGCAAAAACTGTCACAGTAATGTTAATATGAAACACAAACCCACGGCTGTATAAATAGTCTACGACTAGTGCGTAGCTAACCGTAAACTCTTACCTCTTCTGTATATGATTGAGGGTCCCTTTTGATAAGGTTCTGTAGCTGCGGCAAATTATTTGGCAATTTGTTGTTGTTTCGCCCCGACATGGTTGGCAATTGTTTTTCTTTTCACACAAATAAATCGTTATGAAAAACAATTCTCTAGACGGAAAGCGTGGCTTAACAGTGGGCTGCCATATTGTTTTGCATATACTTCTGCTGGTACGGAAAGTGTTGAAGGACAAGTGACACGTTTTGCGAATTTACTCGTATCAGTTTTTTTATTGTGTTGAATTGCAGCTTTTGTCGAAAAAAAGAAGACATTTATTACATTAGAATCGTTTAGTAGGGGAAGTATTTTACTTACTTACTCTGTGTGTGTGTGTGTGTGGTGGGTGGGGGACCCGAAAGAAAAACAATAAAGTAAAACTGCGTCCAGTGACACAGCAGCTGTTAGTATACTAAATTTGTCATCCAATTTGATGTGGAAGGCCTAATAGGCCAACCCAAATTGTTAAGTGATAACACTTCAGTATTTTATGTTAACAGTAGTAGAACTAGCTAGAACAAAAATGGTTTGTGAAATAAGTCCCCCTCCTTTATTTGTTCCATGGGCCTTTCTGCTCATCTGTGACTGTTAAGGAGCCATATATAATTTAAAGATGTATATTTGCCTTGACATAGTTGAATAAGGATAATTCAGTAAGCTACATGGAGCTGTCACCGACATTCTGTGAACCTCAAACACTATGCTTCTTCAAATACAAATCATGCAGGTCTGCATACAACAGTAAAATGGTACATTGAAATTCCAGGCCCGCATAAATTAATCAACACCATGCTTTTCAAATATTCTTTATTGCAGTAAGAGTCCATCTTTTTGGTTTGATGTACACCACCTATTATCTTTGAAGCTAAATAAGATATTGACATGACAAGTCCTCTACTCATGACATGTGACATGGACACTGGTTTCAACTCCTATTTTCCCCAAGCACAATGTCATAAATGTGAAAACTGTACATTTCTCAGGTGCCTGCTTATCAATCCATGTAAAACAGTAGACCTCTAACTTACTTTCAGAATGTAGTATGCATACTGTAGTGAATGCGTAATTGCTGCCACCTAGTGGAACAGTTGTGCAAGTTATTATATTTTAATGGTTACATCCTTGGAAGTATGTTCCATTACCACCAAGGCAACAAACAAGGTATAGCCGTCGAATCTCACAACTTCATAAAAAAATAGACACACTCCTTGATGAGATTAAAGCACCTCTACAAACCCAGCTCACGGTTTAAAACACACATCTGATTATAAAAATAGTTACATGAGTGCCAGCAACTCAGGTATGTGGGAAGGTGGGGGCACGGCCAACCTACGGTAGGAGTTTGGTTATCTGTATGTTTGCCTAAATGAGTTAACATGAACACAATGAGACATGCACACAATGAAAACTTTGACATTTCCATCTATATAACATTAAAAAAATGTCCAGTTTAATTATCATGCGATTTATATGTACACTTTTAATTTCATCACTTAACCAGGCAGTCAGCAAAAACTGTATAATAGATTTACAAAGCAAATACTGTCATAGCATTCTGTCAAGTTCCAGCATCAAAATAAGATTAAAAATGCAAGTATAATTTTGTTCAATAAAATATGATTCATTCAATTTCAGAATTTTCAAAAAGTGTTCTGTTGTGGGTGACAAAACATACACTCAAAAATTCTCATAAATGAATAGAGAGGAAATAGCAGCCAAGTAAAGGGAAAACAAAAAAGCTAAAATAAAAAATATAGACTTCTTTAAAAAAAAGTATTTACGGTCATTAATATTTTTAAGGCATGTTAAAAACTTGTATTGTGGCTCGGCAATATCTGCCAGTGTGAACTGTCCTCCATCTTTGTTTTGTTCTCAAAGAACAGAAGCCCCAGGGAGTTGCAGTTTCTACTACCCTGAGAGTTTCTCTTCTGCTTGAAGACATCTAAGCACATATAGAATGACTTGATAGCAGAAAATATATTGCTCCTGGGGCAGAAAAGAAAATATTACAATGGGCAGTGGAGATTTACACTGAAAGCACTTATCTGTAACATGAAGTGACTTTATCAAAATACATAGTACAATTCACACCTCTGTTTGGACCATTCCTTGTCTCTGAAGTCTCATATTCCTTACAACATCCGAAATATCAAACTACGGACAACAGAAACATGACAATTCTGAATGAGAAATCGGTGCTAAATAACAGCATTTAAAGAATCTAAGTTTGAAACAGGTTTCCAATTAAAGCAACACACCAGCTGCCATACTTACATCAGCATCCTTACTAAGGAGACCAAGAACCACGTCTACGCAAATGAGCGTTCCAGAACGGCCAATGCCTGCGCTGCAGTGCGTGATGATGGGTCCTGATTGGTGAATGTGCCTCATGTAGGATATGAAGGTGAGCAGCTGCTCTGGCTGAGAGGGCGTCCCATGGTCGGGCCATCCTGTGTAGTTCAAGTGAGTGACATGCTGGATCTCATTGGTCTGTAGAGGGAGACAATCACAACGCAGCCAACTAAGCATGTAATACTGCGTTTCTCAAACTAGAAAGAAAAGAAAAAAAACAAAACAGGTGTTCTAATGATGCTGCTTTCTAAAAAAAAGAACAAAAGGGTTAAAAGTCAGATAATAACATGGAGTCTAGGTATAAAATACATAAAAGAAACTCACCTGAATGTCTTTGACCTCGATGAAGCGGATGACAAAGTGGTCCAGGTACTGGTGTTTCACCAGCATGACCTGTAATCTGTCGTCCACCATCTCCGCCGTCCGCGGCGTGTCTGGCCAGTAGCGTTGACATTTAACTTTGCCCCCTTCCACTTCCTGCGTCATCATGGCGATCACGTCGGACTTCTGCTCCCAGACCATCTGCCAGAAGTCGCCCAGGGTTGTGGGCAGGGGACCCTGGCAGGCAATGTACGAGTAGTCCTCCTCCTTGACGTGCATCTTGATGAAGTTGGCGTTAATGTAGCCCCCGTCTTTACCCAGGACAACTCGAGTGGTATCGACTTGGAAGGGTTAAAAAATGTTCAAAATCAGCATGAACAATTCAACAAGGAAAGCAAACATGATCTAGAATCACAAGTGAAGAATTTCACATCATGGTATGCTGTATAATGATTGTTAAAGAAGCTTACACGGAACAATGTTCTTGTAGCGATTCTTCTTTTTGTTTTCCTTTGTCTGACCTACTAAACAGTCGTCCAGCGGCTGAAGGTTCTGCAGATTCTGTTAGAGAACAAAAAGTGTAGCATACTTTAAATGTTACCCCATGGCGTGCATATAGCAACTAGGTTATCCCTGATATCATTGTGTTGTCATTATTATAACACAAATTTGGTTTCTTACGATAACTAGAGTATGACCTTGTTATCGATAACGAGTACACTATTACTTCAAAGACTATTACTTCAAACTCCTGCAGTGGAACCTTCTGCTCCAGTAGTCCCCTCATCATTCGGACCACCGTGTTGAGCTTAGGGCCCGTATACTGGCCATCCGGGACCACCCTGACCAGGGGCAAAGATGTCAGCTCATCTTCTGTGATGATGGGCCCATCTGGGGAGAGCATTATGGGCGGTTTACACGTTACTCCTGACAATACTCAACCTACACTAAATAGACAAGCAGACACAAGCTACTCACCGTCTCTCACTTTGGAGTTCATGATCTCAATGGGCAAATCATCACTTCCCCATGTTATTTCATCCTCCTCTGGCTGTCCAGTACTCATCTGCAGATAACTGTAGGTTGAACAGAAGGGGCAGTAGAGGTTATCAGTGGTAAAAAAATACAAATGTATTTGAGACAATACCGTATGTTAAAGTTGAACCTTCTTACTTTTCCTTCACTTGTTGATCAACACAGTCCCCTTTCCATTCCACTTGACGTGAACTCTAAACCCACAAGTATAGATTCAAGCATTACAAACGACCCTCTCTGAGATGCAAGTTCCTACAACCTTCTCTAGCGACTGCACATGTCTAATGGCAAACACCTAATGTACACTACCTGTGCAACTACTATACAACACAAGATATGAACCACTTACTTCAACAGAACCAACAAACTGAACAATTTCAACAGAATAATAAGCAAAATACTGAATAATTAAAAGTAGAACGTAATAAGATGTGTACCCTTTTTTTTACACGGCAATTACAAATCATTTTACAATTACAGTGTTAATTAGCGTTAATTACAGTAGCGGTGCTAGACTGATACCTCAGGAGAGTCTTCAGGCAATGACGAGCCGTCACAGTCTGTGTCCTCTGACAGTTCAGAGTTCCTCTCGGTCTCTCTCTTCTGTTCTGAGGAACCAACGTCATAGTCTAGCAAACAAAGGCCATCAGCACATTGTCAGGGTGTTTTAGGATGGTTTTAATGCATTGAGTATCTCAAACAAATACAGTGCAGTCACTGCATTATATACAGTAATGTATTATACCTATTGGGGGAATAGGTGGAAGGCTACGTGGAGAACACATCTTAGTTTTTACTCCGCTGTCTTCACTTATATCTGAAAAGAACAGCATTGTGTTCAGTCAGAAAGTCATCTATTAAGACTAATGAATATAATGTTTAACGTAAATCCAAAAACATATTGCTGAAAGGAGTGCATATCCCCTTAGACAGTGCTGATAAACTGTCCACCCCTCTCCAAAGCTTCATCCCTTCTCTAACCCTTACAGCTATGCACGTAAACGTGAGCATAAGCAGTGAGGCATCTCATTTATGAAACGTGCGTATGGCAGAAAGCTGTGCGCATGATCATTTCCACGCAAAGGATCTTCAGGTTAATTTAGAGACCATCAAATCTGTGATTTATCTGAAACATCATTAACATGGACAAATGAATAAACTCCCCAACCTTCTATGCCACTTAAATAGGCTATGATAAATCGGCCACATGCTACAGTAGCCTAGTATATTGAGGCTACCATTAACCGGGACAAAGGTGGTGCGTGCGTCTAGCTGATTCTCATACCTCTTCTCCGAGCCGGTCAGAGAAGTGTCTCTACTTGAACGTGTTACTCTCCATGTCGTAAACTCTACGGGGGAGGCCTCTAAATCCAGCATATTTAAGGGCATGGTATTTAAATGAAGACCATCCCCACCCACCCACATGTACCTGTGTTCCCATTGCACTCGTCACTTGGCAGGTAGCTCAGGTAGGTGCTGGGGGTCTGGTCGGACGGCCGGGACACGATGAGATGCACAGGGCCTTTGGCTCTGCGGATGGAGGTGACTGCTTTGGCGTGAGACACCCCGATCATAAGCTCCTCGTTCACCTGCACACAGGAGGAGGGTCAACACACCGGGTGGAAGGCTGATCCCAGGTATGGAATCGTGCAGTTCAAAGTGGTATGAATTAGTTCATGCACATGTGCTTACTTTTAGCAGCCTGTCTCCAACCTGAAGGTTGCCCGAGGACTGTGCTACGCCTCCCGGTGTAATAGACTTGACGAAGATGCCCCGCTCGCCTCCGATCACAGAGAAACCCAGACCACCCGATATGGGCTTCACCAGCTCCAGCATAATGATGTGCTCCTACAAACAAACACACAGATACACGAGCATGGTTGAGTCAAGCTGTGACAAGGCTATGTTTATATGGGCAATACAACGACCATGGCACCAGACAGAACACATTACATTTACACACATACCTCGAATGGACAAAGTGCTGCCAGAGACACTGTGTCCTTCTCATCACATTCCATAGGGTAGCCTTCAAAACAGTAAAATAAAAAAATAAAAACATTTTTAAACTATGCTATTGTATTTTCAGATGACATGTAGCGACTGCAACAGTGTTGTGGTTAACACACCATTTGTGCTGGTGGAAACTTTAGGGCTGATATTGTTGTTGAGAAAGGAGACACCTTTCTGTCCAGGAAAAACAGGCTTACCATCCCTGTAAGCCAGAGATAAACAAGACACACAAGAAAAAACAGAGTTGGCTTGGAATAGTTTAAAGTTGCAGTATTGGACGTCCTATTCTATAAAATCAATGTGTGACATAAGTCAAAACTAAATGTAAATATAACATTATATAATGTTTAACGCCTTGCGGAATCATCAAATCAAATGTTTCTACCATCTCAATCTCTCATAAATGACAGCAAAGTGGAGATACATTTATCTAATGCATATGCACATAAGAGGGGCACATCAACAAGCCATTCTATTAAAGCAGGTCACCTTGTGGCTTTGAGCACGAGGTTCTTACGGGAGAACTCTAGCAGTCTGGTGCTCTCGCTGAGGGTCAGGTCCAGCGTGGGAGCTCCATTGATGTAGTGAATTATGTCCAGCAGTCGCAAGCTGCCCTCTTCGGACGCCAAAGAACCGGGTTGGATGTCTCTCACAAACAACACGCCATGCGCACTGTCACTGCCACCATCTAGACCCAAGCCTGAGGGGAAGGAGGGGTCTAGTCTGAGTCAGTCTCCGGGAACAGTGTTTTGAACATGAAGGTAGACATGCGTAGATGTACAAAACAATGAAGGAAATATAGGCTAGCAGTTTCCCTTATCGCCGTCATGTCCCTGTGAAGGGTGTACGTTCTACCAGCATCTTGCCATCAACACACTAGCTAGTTCCCACGACTATTATCTAGGCGCTATGTTTGTTTACTGGTAATTATCTGCAAATGACAGCAGCAACCAACACATGTTGCTGCTACAAAGAAACATCGGCTAATACTGAGAAAGGACATCACTTTAATTAGTTTTTTTACATTCCCAGGGAACAAGTTTGCCTGACACGGTTGCATTGATGAATAATTTCTAATAGAAAAGTAAATTAAAATATATATTTATACATTTCTTACAGTAGAAGGACAGACACAATCCATACATAAATACTGTACATGCAAGTGAAAGAAGCAGTGTTTCCTGTGTGTAAGGAGGACATTTGTGTATTTCCAAATACTCAGCGCTCCGAATACTGCATATGATAATGGAGTATGCGAATAGAAATGCAATCAATTTCCACAGTTATTCTGAATATTGACCTATTCCAAAGTGGAAAAACATTGTGCATGTGAACATACTCTCCAACACTACATGCGTGCGCACGTGTATTTGCGCACACACAAACATACACACACAATGTATTTTGATTGTGCTGTTGCTGTGCCCTTTCTTACCCAGGTCCTGGTTGCCGTGGAAGCAGATATCGGGCAGCAGGTGGGCCTCTGTAGGGACCTTAGGGGGCTCCAGGACCCGCCCTACAACCAGGTCCACCACTCGAGGGGCAGCACGCACAAGGTTGACCACCTCTGTGTGCCCCATGGTGGACACATTCGTGTTGTTTACCTGAAGACACACCCGGCAATCTGAGCTACATTCATGTCTCCTCTATTAACACAGAGGTTAATCACAGTCTCAAAGGGCGAAGGTGGTCACCAATAAACAAATAAGAGCAGGCTATACAGGGCAGAGCTATAGAATAGATAAGCTCTCTGCATTTGCTGATGGGTAATAAACTACAATGTAAATGGAAACATTTAAAAAAGACATGCCAAAGTATTTTTTTTCCACAGTGTGACATGAACTTCCTGAAGAAAAAGCTTTTTGGTAATTAGTCTCACAGCATGTAATTAGCCTAAGAGCATGTAATTAACAATCAAACATTCTCCTATCATAAAACCGCATTAACAGAGCTAAGCTATGTATGGCTTGCATGTGTTTTCAGCTTTTCTCAAGCTGATTCACTCCTCCCTTTTAGCATTCTTTCATTTTGCAGATAGCAAAGGAACTCATTCCTGCACAAATATGCTGTTTCACAAGAGAATACGTCAAATTACGGATGAAAGATACTTTCTGCCTTGGCGTTTCACGTTTACTTTACGATAGCAGAGGCTGGTTGAAATACAGGAGTGTGGGGGAGGTGAATCCGTACCATGATCATTCTGTCTCCGGGCCGGAGCCTTCCATCTCCTTTGGCTGGGTCTTGAATAATGTCATGGATGTAACAGCCCTGGTCGTTGCCTTTGGTCAGGGTGAAGCCAAGGCTGCCTTTCTCTGACTTGACCAGGGACACCTTCAGCTCCACGTCCTACCAGGAGAACCACCCTTGTTATTACGGTTGGTAGTGGTGGTCAGTAAGCCTACTTTATCCAAGGGAACTACAGCTGTCGTAACTCTCAAACCTAATGGGAATGACCACGGCGCTCTGTCCAACTCACACAATGTTCACTCTGCTAAAAAGGTTTCCAAGTGTGAGTCTTACCGGAACAAACTCGTCCTGCCCGTTGCCAGACACTGTTAGGTTTAAGGGAAGGGGAAGAGGAGGGAGCAGGGGGTCCGGGCTGGGGGCAGTATGAGAGGGGGCCGTCAGCTGCGGTGGAGACTCTAGCTCAGCAGTCGGTGGCGTTGAAGGACACCTGTCCACCGAGACAAGATCACAATGACAGCCTCTGTACGTTCACAAGTCAACCAGAGAAGGCAAATAATACAACTGCCATTGCTGTCCACAAATACGATGTGACACCGCCGAAAAACAGAGTTCAATCTAAAAAGGTGTGTTCCCCCCGATTTCCCTCTCAGTTTGAAACCAGCACTGCGGTGTAGCTCGCAACTCTCTCTAGCACTCAGACAACACCCTGTGTTTCAAACGTCAACAGTTCCGAGGGCACTGCAACGCAATCAAGCGGTGTACCTTTAAGACTCAGCGGAAAAAACCCTCACCTCCGCATGATGGCACAAACAAGAGATGCAAGGTAAACCAGACAGCCTGCTGTACTGTATCACAATCCAGTGGATACACCCCAAGCCACACCCACTAGATAGCATTTGAAACAAAGTAGAACCACAATGTGCCCCTCAATCAGTTACCTCCTGCTCAGGTCAGATCTAGTCGTGGACAGATTCGGCGTGCTGAACGCCGACTGGAAACTGTTGTCCAGTACAGCGTGGTTGTCGAAGCGCCCGGGGTCGCTACAGGGGGTCTGGTGGAGGCTGTGCTCCAGCCTGTTGGGACTAAAGGCCTCCTCGACCTCCTCGTCCCCATCAGTGCTGTCGCTGTAGCTGTTGCGTCTCCCCGGAGTCTTCAACAGGAGGCGCTCAAGAGCCTCCTCCACGGGACCGCGCTTCCTTGCGCCGCCCGGCGACAATGCGGTCTGGGTCGCTGGCTCCGTACGAGACGACGGCACGGGAGACTGGAACAGAGAAGTCAATAACCATTTATTAAACGTGATAAAAATGGCTACGTTTGAGGTTATATTTTGGATTAAGTGCTTCTCGGCACCTGTGCTGCAATGGACCTTTCGCCAGAGTTTGATTGACAGGCAATCTGGCTAATCAGACAGCTAAAATGTTTCTATGCGCCAAAAAGGGTCGGATAAACAAGAACCACTTCAACACAACTGTCTATTCATCAAGTCTGGTAATTTTTTGTAGCATATCTTAATATAATAGTACAGTCAATATGCCTCAATATGGTCAAATGTTCAACATCACCAAAGGTTAATAACAAAAGTTAAGTAAATGCATTTAAGTGGAGTACATTTTTAGAGTCTGCACATACCAAGGATGAAGTGTCCAGCTCTGGCAAAGCACCGTGTTCTGGTCTACAGAGGTGTAAAGTCACCTTCTGCCCTGTTCCTCGCAAGGCTGAGATCACCTCCTACATGCACAGGAACACATGGATAGTTATCCAATTACCTGCATACAGTACTCAAAGTTGGAGTCAGCAATTGTAATCTAATACGTTTTCTTGTCATATTCAGATGATCTGAATATGACAGGCAGCTAGGGGCTTGCAAGGATCTGAATCAGATCTTCGCAAGCCCCTAGCTGCCTGTGAAGTTCCTATCTGCCAGTTTAATGTTCATGCTGGGAGGGGGGATTCTGCAAATGGAAACACAAAAAAGTGCTTCAGACCTCCCACATTACCTATTTTAGGCAATGTGGGAATGTGGGAGATTATGAGGGAGCATCCTATTGCATTAAAATTAGGTGTTTTTGTTTGATCAAGTCCTTCAAATTAATTTCTCCAAGATAGTTTGCTGACTGCATCTTTAACAGACTTTCAAAATCTACCAAATCAGAAGACACGAGTCACATCCACAACCATGCAACCATGTAACCATGCAACCATGTGGCGTACATGCTGAGATAGTCCTTTGAGAGGGGTTTCATTGACGCGCATTATGACGTCGCCGACGCGGATTCGACCACTCTCTGCAGCTGGTTGCCCGGGGAACAGTTTTTTCACACGAACCGCGCTGGATCCCGGGGGCTCGCCAGGAAGGTTCTCTTCTCGGTGGAAGCTGAAGCCCAGGCCAGATGTGTTCTTCAGCAGACACACCTCGAACACATTGTCTAGACACATGACAAGATAAACTGGCTACTTAGTACATGAAATTATGAATACAAATACCTGGGAAAATATGGGCCGCTATAAAATAAACTATATGTAAATAGAATAAAATAAATAAAAACCAAATTAATCAAACAGTGAGTACTACAATATAAATTCCTTCAGCATTTTACCTAATCCAAGCTTCTATGTTAAAACAAAACAAACTCCTTGAGTCTTTGAAACAAACAAGCATTCGTGACACCATTCCCTGGACTGTCAAGAATGGGTCATGTCCTTACCGCTGGTGAGGAAGCTGTACTCTGGCTTAGCTTTTGGCTCCGGAGCCCTCCCTTTCTTCTTACCAGCAGAGACCAGGGTGCCTTGGGGCGTGACCGGGGCGTGAACACTGTCTACGGGCAGCTGACCCTTCTCCAGTAGGAGGTGAACCGTCTGGAGAGAATACACCATGGGTTTACTTCCGCTGACTTTCTAGTAGCTAGGAATGCTTCTAAAGCTGCTTGCGCACTGCCCCGACCAACACCGACCAACGGCAACTGTTGGATCAGTATGCGCCGTCAGGCTGGGCAGTGTGCCAGCACCTTAAATTGCATCGTGTTGTACCTGTCCAGTATCTCTGAGGATCTTCACTGCTTGATTGTGAGTAGCTCCCTCCAAACTTGTAGCGTTGACTGCCATCACACGGTCTCCTGCAAAGACACTGGGTGTTTGCTATGCGATTCAGAGGTAGTCCTCTTGTTTCGGAAGTGCCATGATAACTGACCCATTACATCGTACATTTTAAGTGTCTGTGTCTTTTATTTACAAATATACGTATAGACCTAAAAAGTATCTATAATACATTTGGTTGCAATAAAGTTGAATTGACTACTGAATGGATACATGATTTTATTAAAAATAAACAACACAATACGAAATGCTTTTTTTCTATTACACTCTATATAACATTGGTGAGTAGATAATTACCTTTCTGAATCCTTCCATCAATGTCTGCGGCTCCTTCCGGTAGGATTCCTTTGACATAAATGCCTCCGTGTCGGACGCTAGTGTTGACTCCTCCCTAAGAAACAAATGTAATTCAGTCCAGCGAGCGTCAGATAACACTGATGCTGAATTAGGTTGTCTCTGGGGGGTGATATGTGGGTGAACGATGTGTTAATGACAAATTACTATGGGTTAAAGTGAAACTATTCAGCGCCGTTATAAGTGACAATTATATTAATTTATTAGATGTTAAAATTATCGAGTGAGTTACGTTCAACAAGTGTTGTATTTTAGGTACAAAGAAAAAGGTTGTTAATTCTCTAACCAATTAGAGATTTGACCTGCAATCTCATTAAAGTATTTTGTCTAAAGTTAGTTGGAATTAAACTTTAGAGCCTTTGCCCGTAAAAAAAAAAAAAAAAAAAGACGAGTAAAGCCTTGAAGATATTCTATCTTTTGTGTATCTAAATCCCTACATCAAAACCACTGAGCAACCTTCCCATTCTAGGTCCCCACCAAGTAATAATAAAAAAATAAAAAGAGATGCAGTGACATACAAAAAAAGCTGAAGGGGTGAAATACGGATTTAAAAACAGTCATGCAAAGATTTATTTTATATGCAAAGATGAGTAAGCCAGGTGTATCCTCCCATATCCTCCAACATTGGCAATCGTAGCGCAAAAGATATGCCAGCATGCAGTTACCACGAGCCAAAAAATATGTGCACATACACATATACAGTATATATATATATATATATATATACATACAGTATATACACACACACACAGCAGTGATACGATGAGGGGGAAAAAGGGGGAAAAACAAAGAGCTTGAAAACCTTGTCGAACAGTACCGTGACACTTAAGCCCAGGCTGCTGTCTATTTTGGACAGCTCAACGTCAAATAGTTCTCCCGGACAGAGACTATTGACCCCTGAGGCTTTACCATTTATATTTCCCATGATGCACTCCTGCAAACAGAGAACAGGGCAATGAGTGGAGTTATCACAAGCCATGCTGAGGACTGGAGAGAAAGACAGGATATCACACAGACAAGAGAGCGGCACAGAGAGGAAGAAAAAGAGAGGGGAAAGCTGGCAATTTCATTGTGCCTAAGGTCAATTAATGAATTGTATTTTTTCATTTTTTAGACCGCATGTGTAACGGGACCGGCCAATATGAGCAAATGTTGCTAACTGACTGACCGACCTGGTTAAAAAGCACGTGCTACATTCTAGACAGTAGGTGGTGGTAATGCACCTTGTAGACCAGAGGTCTTCAACCCTTGTCGTGGGGAACCCTGCCCTGCATGTGTTAGATGTCTCCCTGAGAACACACCTGATTCTAATGAATGGGTCGTTATCAGGCTTCTGCAGAGCTAGATGACAATGACCCATTCATCGCTTGTCTAGGTTTTTTTTGTATTTTTTTTTTTTTTTTTAAGGAATACTGACTCCATAGAGTGCCGAAGTCATTTCCGCATTATGGGACCTTAGTTTGGAATAAATATGTATGGTAGTCAACGGCGAGAATAACATTATTTTTAGTTCCCGTTTGAATTGTGACACGAAGTACACATATGATGTGTGTCTATATAAAAGACAATTGTTCAAGTCAAGAATGTTGCAGTTTGATGTAAAACTATAAAGTAATCTTAAATTGTGTGTGTGAACTACATCTTTCGTCTCACACAACATAAGTCACCAAAACAATGCTTTCTTCGGCTTGTGGATTGTGGTGCGAAAACGTCACGACACTTATTAGACACGGGGTTTGTTGTTGAGTCTTACTAATTACGTATTTTCAGTCTTATACTTCAACAAATGCACGACAAACAGACTTTCTTGACTGGAAGAATTTTCTTTTAAATAGTCAAACCATAATATGTCTACTTCGTGTCACAAAGCAAACGGAATCTAAAAATAATGTTATTGTCGCCGTCCCATAATGCGGAAGTGACGTCGGCTCTCCATTAGAACTAGGGTTACAACAAGTAACAACACTATTCCATCAACCAGTAATCACTAAATATGCATCTGGACTGCCAGAGAGAAAAGAAAGCACAACAGTGAGAAGAGCAGCAGGCCATGGGTTCAAGTAAAGACATGCTGTGAATGAGAGTACATGCTAGATACAACAGAGCGTTAGCGACATGCTTCCGGAAGGTGATTCTTTGTAAAGCCGTTTCTTTTCCTTTTTTTTTTTTTTTTTAAGGAGAACCTGCAAAATAGCATTGTCTATTAATTGCACCCCCCCCCCCCCAGTGTGTATTATGGTCTAGTAATGTTCCCCCCTTGTTGTAGTCTGTACCAAGCAAAGAATCATCCCTTCTCAACCACACACACACACACGCACACACACACGCACACTGAAGATAGACCACACCTTTTTCAGCATAGTTTTATCTTGACTACTAGAACGGGCCTCTTCCTCCATGTCTGAGTCCCCGCAGTCCGAGTGCTCAGTTGCTTTTGGGGCCTCTAGCACCCTAGCTTTCCTAGTCTTGGGGGGCAGAGCTGGGGGGGCAGGGGCCAGTCCTACCCCTCGCAAGGCCAAGGCCAAGGCCAAGGGCGCAGGCGCGGCAACGCCGTCCGACGTCCGGGGAAGTCCGTCTGAGGGAGGCTTGGCAGTGCTGCTCGTCCGGGAGTCCTGCGAGCTAAGGCTGGCCCGCTGGCCTAGGGAGGATGAGGAGGATCGAGTGGACGAAGGGCTGGCATGGCCGAGTAGAGGCGGGCTGGGACTACTTCTCCTGGTGCGGCCCTCTGAAGACGACTCCAAGTCCAGCTCCCGCCTCTGGGCAGAAGGGGGCGCCCTCATCAAAGACACGGCCTGGGAGGAGCCAAACCCTGATGGAGACTCTGCCCGAGGCAGTAGATTTACTGTTAGTCATGTCTGGGACTCACACCTCTACTAAACGACTCTGTATTATAAGGGCACCGTGGGTACAATAATCTATAGCGTCATTATGTGGTTATTATAGTTAAGTATTTCAGAAAAGGAGGCTGTGGTATTATACATGCTTAACACTGTGCAGAAGTAGCATTTCACATCAAATCACCACATAATCCTTTAAGCCCTCGGTCCAGAGAACTGCTGTTAGTGAAGTATGCCGTGTTAAGTCCAATGTCCACTGTACATGTATACATTTACTGGGATTTCCCCTGCTGTACCTTCGTACAGCCTCTCCTTGGGCTGGGCCACGACCAGATAGACGTCGTCAGGGGCATTCTGGAGAACGTCGGCAGCGGTGGCTTGAGGAAGCCCCTCTAGGTTCACGTCGTTGACGGACATCAGTCGGTCACCTGGGGCAACGGTCAACTGTCAATCTCACCGAAACACAAGTGCCTATCGCCGGACTGCTGCGTTAAAGTAGCTTGATCAGTCCTATAGTTCCCGACGCTGCCGGGAACTGCAGTGACAGACGTCCGCGTTTCCGTATGGGAACACACACACACACACACACACTCCAAACAGCATAGCGTTTACTGAACTGTAGCCTACCTGGTTTGAGGCAACCGTTGACATCTGCTGGACCTCCGGGTGTAATGGAACTGATGATGGTGCCCAGGTCCATACGGCCAGTGCTCTCCCCTCCTACGACCTGGAACCCTACACAGGCCGCAAAACCAGAACACAAACACTCTCAGCACAACTGTGCGTTATGAGGTGATTTGTAAGATGGCCGTTATTCCAAAATCCTTACCAAGGCCATATTTGACATCTTTCTTCAAGTGAACGGTTGTGATTTCTCTCTCTGGGGATGGCAACGCATTCACCTTCTTCTTTAGTGAGTCTGAATAGAAATGACACCGGGTATATTATAAGCAACATTAGGTGTGCTAGTGCAGAGCAATCACCTTAAATGAGTGTTCAACGATACGTAGAGGAGACAGAAACCCTAAAGGACTGCTGACACCAAACAGCTCAGCAGTGCCGTTTAAGCTTGCGCACATGAATCATGAATGGTCAATGGACTTTAACAGAGAGGCTAAACTAAAACAACATAATAAAAAAAAGTCATAACTTCAATGCGAGACATTACATTCAGTAAACGGGGCATCGGTTAGGGTCACGTGCAACCCTTGTATCCGGTCAGCATCGAGGATTATTTCACGGCTTTGTGGCATTAAGGAGAAAACAACACACAGATTCTGTGTCAGACCTACTGCTGACTGTTGAAGAGGCTGGGGCTGAAGGCAAGCTAGAGAAAGTGTGCATAGCGGCTCCTGGGAATAGAGCAACGGTACGTAAATCAGCATCATCACAGATGATGCCTATACTATTACCAGTTAATAGAGTGTAGATACAGTTCATCCAGATCTAGATTAGCTAGGTCTAACACAGCTAACAGGATGGATAACTAACACAGCTAACAGGCAGCTCTTCCAGTATTGAAGAGATCAGCATGCTTACCGATAACATAAGCCTGCCCAGCATCCTCCATGGAAGAAGAATCGGACTCTCTCTTAAACCTACTGAGGCTCCACGCAGGGCTACTCTGGGCCACTGTGCCGAATGGTCTAGGGAAAACACACACACTCAATGGGTTAGACCGCAAAAAAAACAAAAATCGCAGAACACTCCAATATTGAAGATAACCTGGCAGCTGTGACAATACATTTTGAAGCCCCGACACGTCTGAGCTGGTTTTGTAAGAAGGTGTACCTACTGTAAAGAGAGCTGAACCAAGAGTGGTTAAAAGACCTGCAGCGAAGAAAGAAAAGAAAAACAGAAAGCAGGCGCACACCCAGGCCCGCCCCCACCCCCGAGAGCTAATTAAAGATGTCAGCACTATAATTCCAGTGAGCCTTATGCAACTTGTTGATGTGCATACTTCAGTTCAGCACAACTAGACATATATAAGGCTGACGCATGTATGCTACAATCTAATCTCAAAATAATGTGTACAGTACAGTAATACAGTAATGAACGAAGCATCTAATGTTATTTTAAGCCATAAGGTGCTACAGATGGTCAGCAAACAACCAATTCTCATAAGAGCCAATCATCCGCACAGGTCATAGCTACACACAACTACCAGCCAATCAGCATCCAGGTGGGTCGTTAACAACTGTCAGCTATTGCAAGCTAATTGTAATCTAATACACATTTGATAAAATTCACCAAATATCTCTTCGCATTTCGCTAGTTTACACTAATGTGCGTGCTAAAAAGAATAACAAAACTTCTACACAGCCCTGGCTCTGTAAACAGGAACATAAACAAAAGTGGCAAACACCGCCCACAACAACGTAGTACTACGCTTTGCTTCACAGTTTCACATGTTTCGATGTGCCGGAGGAATATCGTTTTGATTTGAGCTCAAATTTAGCAATCGCTCCCTGCCTTTAAGTACCGACATTGAATAACCTTACTCCTACTGCCTCGACCCCCGACAGTTTTGAACAGAGAGTTTCCAGACAGATGTGCAGACTTGAACAAACCGCGGAGCTTCGATAATCATGGAGGCCCTAGCAAGCTGTCAATCAAGCGAGTCTAGTCAACCCTCTTCACATTCAGTTCTGAGGTTCAACGCACCTGTCCTGCTGGTGTAGAACAGAGTCTGTGTCTGAGCTGGCACGCTGGTGGTGTTGTGGAGGGCTCAGTTGGCCCGGTGACCCCTGCTTTAGCCCGCCGTACGACTGCATGCCGTACGGGCCCCTGGCCACTGCCATGGCGGCAGGGCCTTGGTCTGCGGGCGCCGGCGCCTGGCCCAGGTTGTGCAGGGAGCGGCTCAGCATCCGCGGGTTGGAGAGGGCCGAGACGCCCGGAGTGAAGCCCGGAAGGAGCTGCTCGTCCTGGAGCAGCGGGCGGCCCGACAGGCCCTTGTTCAGCGCCACCTCGGACAGGGACATCCTCTTCAGGTGCTCTGGGTTGGAACGCGTGGAGCCGCTTGGAGCCAAGGTGCCAGAGCTGACCATTCCCTCCATCACGTCACCGCTCATGGAGTCCAAGGAGTGGTGCAGGCTGCTCAGCCGGTTGTTCTCTGGTCACCACGATGAAGACAGAGGGAATGGGAAAGTATTAGTTCATTCATTTGTTTTCAGCGTAGTGAAGCTGGGAAAATACATAGGTTTTTAGTGTCTGCATTAAAAAAAGAAAAACGTCTTCATACAGACTCGTCTCTGGCAAGTTAGTGGACGAGCGGTGCCCACTAGTGGGTAGTGTAGGTACTGTTTAACAAACATAGAAAAATACCGAATGCATAGATGACTTACACTCACCTAAAGGATTATTAGGAACACCATACTAATACTGTGTTTGACCCCCTTTCGCCTTCAGAACTGCCTT
>JAODTR010043863.1:6591-18902 GCA_025399935.1 Amblyopsis rosae | reverse complement strand
AGCTCAGAACCCCCCCCCCCCCCCCACACACACACACACACACACACATACACACACACACACACACACACACACACACATACATGCACACTCACACACACACACACACACACACTCCCCTCAACCTGACGTTCCCCATGCCCTCCTATATGCTTGTTAGGGTTCTGGAATGTAGAGGTTGTATTCTCTATAGACTGTATAGACTGTGGAGTTATATTACTATGGTGGCTAAAGCAGTTATCTGACCTTTCAACTGTATTTTACAAGCATGGAATATATTGCACCTTGTTTAATATATGACTTGCACTTTGCAGTTTTATCTTGTATTTTTATGAGTAGGTTTGATGATAAAATAGGTCACTCTTTGTAATAATTCCATCTATAGGACCCTGCCTAATGTTTTAACTGGTTAAACGATAAAGGGATCAAATACAATGTTTTTTATTTTGTACATAAGTTTTTATGTTTTTTTGTATGTTTTTAGCATTTCCCCTGCAGTTCCTGAATGTTAACATTAAGCTTAATTAGCATTAATTTCCTGAGGAGGGCTTGTTTTTTATTGCAGTAAGGGAGAAAAACTGTGTCCCTTGTTAATAAATGAACTCCTGTTTACCCCCCCACCCCCGCAGGACTTTATGTATATTACGATGTTCAATAAAGTCAAATTATGTGTCTTCTCTCTCTCTCTCTCTCTCTCTCTCTCTCTCTCTCTCTCTCTCTCTCTCACACACACACACACACACACACACATATTCCCAGTCATCTGTCTCTACTCTCTACAGGATCCAGGTGTGCACTGCAGTGCAAGGCTCACTGGCCGAGGACAGAAGGTAAAAAAGAGGGTGTCTGGGTAATGAAACTAAGCGAGAGCAACATAAAACTTGAGTCATGTGGTGAAAACGCAGCGCAAGCATGAAACACAAGCGACCAACAGACCCTCTGGGCTTGTGTACTGCTCATGCGTATGCGTTATCCGCGCGTTGTCCGTGTGTGCAAGTCTACTTGTGAGGGAGAGGCGGGCCAGACATGGAAAGGAGTGCGGGCCACATATTCATTACTCCAGCTGTGTAACAAGCTGGTACAGTAACGCTAACAGCCACAACTACAGAAGCTGGCATGGTGCAGCCGTTATTGTCTTGAGCAAATATTCAGCTGGCAAGCTGGAAAGGGTTTGGGGTTAGTGAGGGGTTTGTCGTGCAGAGAGGTGAGAGGGAAGACAAACAAAATCAAGATATAAGATCTATGTTGTAGACGCAATACCCATTGCACAATGAGAGGTCCGGCGTCTGTTATTTAACTCTGCGGGCACCACATTTTAACTAAATTCAAGAGCGGTTACATAAGAGTTTCTCCATGGGGAGGTGATGATGGTGGAAACCCCGGCAGTCAAAGTAATCCCTTCCATTCTTATCCCTGCTGCTGTTTCACATATAGAGGACAGTAGGACAGCCCAGACTCTGTTATCGTGCTTGATGTGGGGATGAGGCCATTCTGTACCCAGCCAATAGGAATCAGCGCCGCAAAGTTGGCACTCCGTATGATAAGAATGTGAACAAAAGTATTTCCAATTGTTTGTGCATCGTTTGGGCTTGTTTGTGCATGCAAAGTAAATATGTGTGCACAAACCGTTATAGAGAAATTAAACATTATGTCGTTTTGCAATGGTGTGACGTCCTCAGTTATTTTCATCTTTCACTTATCGCATTCGTTGGTGCATCATCTGTGCATGTTTATGCAAACAAAACAAATATTAGTGCATCATTATTTTAGGTTTTATTGAGGTTTGTTTTATGTAAACAGTTGACATCATCGTCTTCCCATTTGTCTCGCGCTGGAAAGGGCTGAATCGCTCATAGGCTTAACATGTAAATATAAACGTGTTATTTCTCTAAAACGGTTTATACACAACATGTGCCCAAATGATGCACAAACAAATAAATGTTATTTATTATTTGTACGCTGTTTTATTCTGGTCATATGGGGTGCCAGCTTCACGGAGGTCTATCCTGCAGGGAGCACTGCTTGCCCTGTGTAGATCACTATAACACTGGGTATTGTGCAGCAGGAGCAAGAGGTTAGGGATTATTGGGTATGTTGTTTGGAGTATGGTTACAAACACGGGAGACTGCACCCTGCCTGTCAACTTTGACCGAGAGAAACACAGTCTGTCAATAGATTACTGATGACCAGGTGCACACACATACTGTACATACGCATGTTGTTTGTCTCTCATGCATATGTAGTCGTGCGTGGCTAGCACTCCGAGCTAAAATCAACTAGCTGCCAAGCCAATTAGCATGAGAGCTGGCTATGTGTGATCTCTGTCCCCTCGCTAGGCTGTACCGTAGGGGCAGTTAGTTGACAGGGTGGAGTGGCACAGACAGTATTGCTGAAGGACATCAGCACACACTCTAACACTAAACATGGAGGCGCCACACAATACTGATGTGCACGTATTCAATTTATATTGACCAGACTAACTAAAAAGTGTCAGCATGTGGACTTTAAAGAAAGCTACTGAATACATTCATAGGTTTCATAACGTTTGGTTTAAGCATTAGTATTGCTCACGTAAAACAAAATGTTTTAATTAATTAATTTATTTATTTGACCTTTATTTTACTATATTTACAATGATGGCTTATTGTGCGGGAAAACTTCACTATAAAAAAATCACTATACATACATTATTTAAAAATGCAATGCACATACTGTACACTAACAGGGAAAGAACACAGCAAGTCAAAGTGCTATACACATAATTTGATTTTAAGCCAATTGATCGAAGACAGCAAATGGTTCATGGCCAATACTGGTTACCTCAATTACATGAGATTAACTGACAATGCCAATGCCTGGAGCTACGCTTGTGTGTACTTAAAACTAAGCCAGGACAGAAGCCTGTCTCTGATGAATTAATGGTGTTTACTCATACACTATTGTTTTGTAGTCATTTGAAATATTCCACTGTCTTATTTTTCTCTTGCTGCCCTTGTTTGTCTCCCAACGCACACACAAAACCACAGCATGGCGGTACCAACAGAAAAAGGTGTTTCTGCTTGCCTAAGGGTTGAATTTTCAACCGTCATAAAGAAGGCTTAGGACAATGACTTCATACTGTAGATCCAGCTCCTCCGGTCAAAAAAGGATCACAACCTCCGCCTAAACAGCAGTCTGAAGCTCCACTGAGGACTCAGAATATGTTGACTCGAGCAGTAGCTCCAGACAGAGACTTGGCTGGCTTATCTCATATTGTTTTTGATTTATTGAGAGAGAAGCACTTGAGGTTAAAGTTAAGCCAACTAACCCCAGTGACCTGCCTGCCCCCCTCCCCCCTGGATTGAGGAGGGAGGGGTGGGAGTCAGGGTGAAAAACAAATCATCCGTTCTGTTGTTCTGTCTGTCTGCAAACTACTGCAGGTCACTGTAAGGCCTGACAGTGGCTGTGACACGAACCAGATGCCACCAAAGAAACACGAGGACGGGAAGCGCTTCACGTGAACGACAGGAGAAGCAACTCCAATTGTTTGCTGTGTCAACATTTATTGTTTCAAATGTTGAATGATGTGGACGGATACCCTGATGTTTGCACACTACGTCACATTAAAACCAGAGTGCCATCCTTTTTTTAAACAACTAAATAGTTATAGTGTATGTGTTATTATAGTCATAGTGTATGTGTATATCTTTACACCTTCTAAAATACCACAGAACATATTTGAGTAAGAAGAATAATTTCTTTCTACACCATTCAGTAAGAAAAACATCAAGGCCTATTTACTCAGAACCTTTCTAGCAAGGGGCAACCACAGCTATCCATTAATGCTGTAGGATAGAATTCAGTTTCTCCCCATTTCTTGCTAATGTCATCAGAGGTGATAAAACATCAAGAAATCCAGTCTACTGCTAGTTACTTAAGCCCAATCTTCGTCTGGATAACAGCTTTCAGTGGTTAAACCGGGGGACTTACTGCAGACTGAAACACGCCTTGCAAGGCAAAATTTCACAGCTCTAGAGAAAGCAGCGCTAAGTGTTTGTAAAAAAACACAATGCCACAGAGAGGGACTCCTCTTTTTCTGTGCATGCAGCAGACGTTTAGTGATTTAACAGGCAGCGTGGGGAGGGTAAAAGCGGGGAGGGGGGGGTTCTGCCTCGCTGTGCCACTGTGATGGTGACATCACAGGGCTCTTATATCTTACATGCCATGCACAGCAGTGTGATAGCACATCACCAGGAAACCTGACTATGAAATAAATAAATAAGGTATATCGCTGGGTTGATTTTACAGTTGGGGGAGGGGGGGAGGGGGGAACAAATGCTACTGCTAAACACTGCCTGGCATGGCGCTAAGATGAGCTACGTAATGTCACACACACACCCTCAATATTCTGTCGGTCTGGGGGACCGGACATGAGAAGAAAAAGCTCCGAGCGCCATTACAGAGCACAGCAATAACGCATAAAAACGTGGAATTGTATGCAGGTTCAAACCAGCTCTCGGAGATGAATATGAATAATGAAACAGCAGCGGAGAATGCAGTAAGCATTAGCTCAGCCTGGCGAAGGCTGTGGGGTATAGGAATGCACCTGAACAACCTCTGAAGAAAGGCAGCTGTTGCCAGTGCAACGACAGGACACAGACACAATTGGACACGGGGACGAGGCTCGGCGAGCTGGCAGGCTGGCAGGCTGACTCGCTAGATCAGGGCTGAAATGCACATTCACGCCTTCCGGCTGGTTCCGTGTGAACCTCACACAGGATGAAGGGCTGGCTGGGAAACTGGAAAATCAGCAGCGGCCAGCTTCCTGTGAGCGAACCAGTCTCCTATGAATTCTGTAGGCATATCGCCACAGCAGGCCCTTCCGCACATGCACATTAGTGTGAAGTCTACTGTAAAACGACACTGCTGGGCACTTGGCTATACTGTACGTAGATATAAATAATCACACGGTATGTAACCGGTGTGGTTAACCGAACACATGTCCTAGGATGCCCTAGAAGAAATAAACTTAAGTGACTTTGTGGCGGGAGAAAAGACAAAAGAACCGTTCTGTAAACTCAGCAGTATACTATGAGGTCATATGTACACCGCAGATACAATATATAGGTGTTGCTCTGGGGGGTACCGGTACATTCTGTGTACGGCGAAGCCCATTCATTACACATGTGGCACAACGGTTCCCTAGCTGCACGCTGGGGGCATGGGGGAGAAAAGAAGGTAGGGCGGAGGGGGGCGAAGGTTGGGAGCCACAGAAGAAGGAATGTCATGGTGACCTAGAAGGGCCACGATGAAAAATAGCGTGTCGGCGGAGGCAATAGCAAACCCTGCATTATTCACTTTAGGCGTGAAGGTTGAATGTAATATGTGAGAGATGAAGGCAGGTCTGGTCTGAACGTTATTATCCACCGCTGAGATGAGAGAGAGAGTGAGAGAGAGAGAGAGAGAGAGAGAGAGAGAGAGAGAGAGAGAGAGAGAGAGAGAAAGGTGTAGAGGTGCACTCCCCATGGGTCAAAGGAGGATGGAGAAGGTGGGGCAGAGGACGGTTGGCCCCTTGGACCCCAGACAGTGAGGGGCTACCGTGAGGCTGAGGCTCCCATTCGCTCTCATCCCCTCTTGGCTCCTCCTACTGTACCTTCGCTATAGCTGTTACACCCAGCTGGGTTGCCTTGGCAGCTGGTGTGCCACTGTGGCAGTGACATCACATGGCTCTTATCTTACGTCCCATGCAGTGCAGTGTGAAAGCGCTAAAAATGTTACAGGAAGGGGGTGCTATGCTAATGCTAAAAGCTGCCTGGCATGGAGCTAAAGGGAGCTACACATACAGATGTAATGCAGATGAAAGGCTGTGCTGACCGTGGAGACGCTAATAAGGGCACCACTGAAGACCTATGTGGAGAGACAGGCTGGCCGTCCATAATATTCAGCCAGCGGCAGGGACGACATCTTTCATGCATGGCTGTGTGAGTTTCATAAGGCTGTCCGTCAGCCTTGTGCGAGATACCTTGATAGCATCGCTCGCCCGCGGAGGCCTGGATCAGTGGAGTGGCATGTCATTGATGCAATCACAGACGCTGGCGCGTGCATGGCCTGGTTCATGAGAAGGGAAAAGGGTGGATGTTGAAATTCAGCAGCGAGGCTTGTCAAAATCTAGCTCAAGTGTGAACAGCATGGTAATAACCCCCCCACCCACATGCTCCCATGCCAAAGCCCTGTGTGCATGTCATGTACTGTACAGCACACCGACTGGGATGACAATAGTAAGAGGGTGCTTTAGGACCCTGCGAGCCAAACGAGCAAATACGCACCGGGGCTTCGTTTGTATCAGGGTTCGGCTCGAACGTAAACCCCTCTCTCACCCCGGGGGAGGATCGGATTCACAAGGCCAGCTTTCCTGTCTCCCCCTCCCCCCCACCACCACCCCCAAATGGCGGATGAGGCAGTTGCTCTTTGAGCATTAAGTTTGATCAAAGAGCAATCTGTGCTGGCGAGATTATTAAAATAAGCATCTGTTTCATTGTGAAAGGAGGCGCAAGAGGACCCACAGCGAGAGAGAGAGAGCAGGAGAACAAAGAGAGAGAGGCAGGAAAAAGAACAACCAATAAAGACGTAGAGCAGGAAAAGAGAGAAAGAAAAGAGCAATATCAAGAGGAAAAAAGAGGCAATAAAAAGACAAGAGCGGTGACAAAAGTAATAAAGAGAGGAAATAAATCAAAGCAAAGGCCGTTGCTTGACTGGACAGTGTGACGACGCATTGCCCGGGCGGTCTGAATTCCACTGTGGCAGCTTTTTGCCTCGTGTTAACTTTGGGACCGCACACATAGACGAAGAGAGGACTGTGGAGAGGAACCCTGTAGCTGGGCTGCCTTTAAAATCCATCCGTCTGGACTGTGAGCTTAGCCAAGCAGGGGAAAAAAGAGGCTCTGGGCAGACCAGACCCTCTCCATCGAATTGAGAGATGTAACTGAACCCCTTGAACGAAACAGCGTGCTGTGGTAGTGGATATGATGAAATGAATGCCCTCGGTATCAGCACAAACCCACAGCAACAAGCACGGGTAACCCAATCATTTGGGAGAATTTCCTCATTCGGCCATAGAGAAATATATGTTAGTTACTGCAAAATGGGGGGTAGGGGGTTGTGTGTGTGTGTGTGTGTGTGTGTGTGTGGTGGGGGTGAACATGTGGTTAGGTACTTGGCAGTGACTATTTGAGCCAATCAAAACAGCCCCACTATTCCTTGCTGCAGCTCCCTTAGGACTGAATCAGCAGGCAAAACATATAATCATACTCCAGCAGAAAACTGCAATAACAGGAAAGAGAGAAACGATAAAAATCGACTGTTTCATACCCCTAAGAAAGTGTATCCAAGGGGGAAAAATGCTCCATTCAGCATTTCATCAGCAACACAAATAAGAGCGGCCGGGCCGAGCTAACATGCTGAAGCGAGGTAATTAGGGCACTTGGTTGTTGCTTGAGCGCTTCGCGGTCTAGGAATCATTGCAAACAGTTTTGGAGGAAATAGCTTTCTGACTAGACTGGAGTATTTGTGCAAATTACAACAGCTCTTAAGCACTTCTAAGAATGCCTTGGCCGCATTCACGGTGGTAGCTAACCACACGCTATACTGGCACAGGCAGGAGTTGGACAGGTATTCAGACTACATAATCTAAGCATTTTCCTTATTTCACCACCCATTTGAGGGCAGTTATGCTTGCAGTACCTGTAGTACCTAATAATGTGCAGTTTCATTTCATAGGGCACATTTATGAGAACAAACTATTAATCCTGCAATTCTCTGCACTCCCTGCCTTCATATGCAAGCTTCCTTCCCTGTTCCTGTATGACTAAATGTCACCAGGAACAACCAAACACCTCCCGGTTTCCTCCTCTGTGATTTGTGCCATGTGGATGTGGAACCTGTATGTCAACATATTATTGTAGCCAACCAACTGGGTTCCACTTGAAGTGACCCCAGTCTTTGCCCAGTCCCTAGGGGTAAGAACATGGCTCGACAGGGAGAGCAGACAATCCACAGACTATGTAACTTATCTCAGGTTCTCCGGGATGGATGGAAATTGGAACCGGGTACAACGTACACACAATATTCACCCTCGTCTCAATCAAAAATGCACAGTCCTTAAACACATGGATCAATGCAGTCCCATTGAGGTGAATAATGTATGAGGCTTCATCTTCATAGATAGCTAGGTGGAAACAACTTACCGACTCTATGGCAGTGAGTCATATATTTACAATTGCATGAAAGATGGTGCAATAATGTTAGCATAGAGTTAGTCCTCTAGATTAAATACTTCCCTCTTAAAGTCAATTTACCAATAGTCCAAATCAAATTTGTAAATTCCTCCATTAATAAAAAATGGAGATTAAAATGAGAAATTGTGCTCAAGCAGCATAATAAAGATTTAAGACAAACACCCACTGGCGGCGTACGACGCACATCAAGACAGACACACATATTGTTTTATATGTACAACCCACACACCAGACCCCTCTAGACACGATTCAACGTGCGTTGACGTGCCGCCCAGCTAGAGAAAACGCCACTGTTCTGTTCCCCTACATCGAAGCACCTGAAAACACGAGAGAATATGCGGTTTGGTATGTCCCGGCTCCCTTGGCAACTCTTTTCTATGCTTCTGTTGTAGCGCGACTGCTCCATACCTCGTTATGCTATACGCTATCAACAAATTTTTATGGTAGCCTAGCTCTCTGCTTCTATTGAAGCGCGACTGCTCTGTTCCTCGTTATGCTATACACTATTAACAAATGCTTATGGTAGCCTAGCTTCCAACTATGTTGTTGATCTGCTGCTATCAAAACAATCTTAACTGCTCAGATCATTAAATTAGCAAGGTAGTAATAAAAAATACAATAGGCAAGAGACTATCGGTCTATTGGTCTCGTGACCCGCACTGTGTGTAATATTCCCTGTTGGCGCACCACGACGACGCAACAGGATGCAATGCGTCCTATTGGTGCTTGGGGCGTCACTAAACGCGCGCCATATGACGCAACGTGGCGTTACGCCTCCAGTGTGGGTTGGGCTTTACACGGTGAAAGCAACCCTCCCTGTTTGTGAGCCCTATGCAGTTGTAATGTGGCGCTGTCAGAGAGCAGTGTACAGAGAGAGGCGGGGTTTGTTTACCTTCACATAGTGCTACATGGTTAGCGCCCCAAGGGAACTAGCAGGCAGACAAACCACATTTTAGCTTCTCAGAAGTTAAGCCAGTGTTGCTGCTGATTCTTTGTAATGTACAACCCACCAATACTGTAGCCTTAAAACAAACAAAGGCACATTGTCATTTATCAACGTTGTCAATGGCTGAATCTGTCAATGGAAAAGGATTTATCATGTGGTTTGAAGGCGTATGCATCTGAATGAGCGAGAGCACACACAAACACATGTTCATTTGTGGGTGTGTGTGTGTGTGTGTGTGTACTTTAGACCATTTCAAAAGCCTGTTTCAACCTCTCACAACAGCGCACCACCTTTGTTGTCTGAGGCTGAGTGGCAGAAAGCTGTGGCGGCTCTCAGGTGCCAAACAGCAGGTGAATGTAAAACTGTACTGACACTCACTGGTGTCTAAACCCTTCGCCTACACCCTCTGGCAATTCTCCACCCATCCTACTCTCACTCTTCCACCCTTCCTCAGTAAACAAGACAGAACAGATAACGTAAGCAAGATAAAGAGAAGGTGAAGGCTTGCTTGGGGGCAGAGGGGCTCAAGGCAGTTAATTATCGGCTTTGAGAAAACAGAATAAAATGTGTACAATACAAACATAAGCATGAATGTGTAATTGTACTAATCGACAATGGAGCTGGCGAGCATATTTTACTCCATTAACAACCCCAGAGCCACTATGGAACATCACTTAACGGTTAACTGGGAATCTGACACTCCAGTGGCATTCACTCATTATAAATTTTCATGTGTGTGTGTCGCATGTGTGCATGTTGCGGGGAAATGCAAATGTGTCTCACCTATCAACATATGTCAAGGTACATTCCCCGCAAAAAGCTTGTGCAAAGCATTAGCGTAACCATAAAACCATTAGCGTAACTGGCAATACACCTACAAACTCTCAAAGGTTTTCCGGCAATGACAAGGAAAACATATTACATCTTAGTGCTTTCACAATGTTGGTGAGTTTAGTCAGTTAATGCCGAGGGCGGATTGCAAAAACAAACTTCCCATGAACCTACCTCTTTGTGTGGCGCAACCATTTAATGGCATGAGCTGCTACTGTAAATCCCTAAACTATTGCAGATTAAGACATGCCCTGCCCTGCCCCTTCTCTCTTCTCCCCCTCCCCCTAGCCACTCTACCTATCTCCCCTGGAGGGGGGAGGAGGGTTGAACGTTATAGTGCAGTCATATTTAATCATCATCTTCATGGACAACGCAGGATTTCCAAGGCTCTGCGCTGGCTGTGAGAGGCTGCACCGTCACACCTGGGGTAATTGCCTTAGATGCCATAATTCAGCCGTTATTTTCCCTAAACACTGCGGAAAACGCAGTGCCTTTGACCCACTTTGTAGATGATCTGTGATTTATACATGATGTAGGAAATATAGATTATTTATTTCAAGACAGTTCCTAATTTCCCATGCATCCTGATGAAGGCTATTTGAAGATGCGGCGGCTGTCATGTCTCTCGTCCTCATTGCTTATGACAGAGGCAAAGTAATGTCTCTGTCTGGAGGAGCTCCCACTGTTTCTGTTGAACTCATGCAGAGTTTCCTCTGATAGCAACGGGCATTAAGATGCAAGAAAAGTGAAAATAGCAACTCCAACTTCCCAGCTTATAAGATTTATGTTGATACTGGAAAAAACAATAGCTTTATGTCACAGCTTCTACTGCCTGACTTGATTATGTACATTCACAATGATTATTTCAGCCATGAGAGATATGACAGTTGCACATATTTTTCCTCAGTAGCAGACTACACCACACCATACTCATTGTCACCTACTACATTAGGACAATCCTATGGCAAATCCTATAGTCAATATAACCCCCTACAATCAACATAACATACAGTAATCTAAACCTTTCAAGAAGTCAGACGAGATACTGTCATTGGTTTCATCCACACACACAATAATTAATGTAATTAAAAAAGTTTGCACAACCACTCCCTTTAGTCCAAAGTAAAGAAGCTGAACTAGTAGAACAAAAGGGCGCAGTACTTTTCATAAGAGCTGCACTCGATGTACCTTCATACCGATGCATGACCTATGTGATTATACTCTCAGAAAGTATGTTTCTGTTTCCATGTTTTTAAAGGAGCATGTCCAATTTCACTGGCTGTGGCCAACTCACTCACTGCTAACTCCAAACATAAGGCTTTATACGGTATGCCGGACAACAGTGTAGGTAAACATGCCTGATGCAGGGCTACAGTGTCAAGGTTTTTCATAATACATTTTTATATACAAAATATTTTGGTCTACAACAATGGAAAGTTTATCAAGAAGATATGTTAAAAAAGAGGGAGAGAGTTTTTTTTCCAGGCAGGATTTTGTGTTTGCTATCTTAGGAAAGATTTTGGGAGGCCTTGTTTCCTCTTCAATGTCAAGGTTGGTTTAAGGCTGCTACCTTCAAAAACAGCTAGGAAAGATAAGGTCATCACCAATGTGTTAAAATGCTAAATCTACTGTAGCTTGCCGGTGGATGCGACAAAAGATTTTGAAGCAGAAGAACACCAGAGAGGAACAATGGAAGGTTGTCTATAAACTACAGAAAATAGCATAGATACTTACACTGAGAGAATATCTTAGATGTTAATGCACCTGGTGCTATGTAAACAAATCAGGATCTGGAATGACTACAGTTGCAGACCCTCTAGTAAGAAAATTACGCATTTACTTTAGAGACATCAAAAGAGAGATAATGACACTAATGGTCTAAGCCTTTCAGTTGTAAATGCTCCTCTTTATAGCGCAGCAGTGTATAATGTAAAGACAATGCTGCTGTTGGCTCGGCTCCTCAATGGCACATGAGCCGACTAGACAAGTAATGGCTGTGCCCCTTGCTGGTAACCATGGCGACAATGGCAGGCAGGGGCGTCCTTGTCAGCAGGGGGCAGTGTGGGCAGCACAGCATGGGGTACATTGGCGTCTCCCTTGCTGCACACCAAGGAGTTATTTGTACATTACGGTAACACACACACACAGAAAGCTAACAGAGAAGCAAAAGCACTCATAAAACACAAACACACAGTCATCTGGCAGTGACAGCTGCCCCTTGGCATCCAAAGCCCCCCCCCCCCCCCCCCCCCCCCCCCCCC
>JAODTR010043853.1:0-19273 GCA_025399935.1 Amblyopsis rosae | reverse complement strand
ATGTGATTGTTGATTAGATAATTGCATTAATGAGAAATTGAACAGGTGTTCCTAATAATCCTTTAGGTGAGTGTATTTGTAATTATTATTTAAGTACATTTTAAACTTTTGTTTACCTAAACTATGATTGTTTTCCCATTAATAATTAATAATTGTATATACTATGTTCGCCTTACTAAACACAAAGAGCTAAATATCTAAATATGATAAAATATGGTGCCTTCATTTGTCATGAACACATTTGATTAATTTATTGAACTCCTATTCAAACAATGGCTATCTCATCCTGCACCAAAAATGCCGAATATAAGTAACAACTGGAGAAAACAAGGGCATATAATGTGTGTTCGACTCCCAGTGGAGAGGTTGTGGGTCCAATCCCAGACGCACGCGGGCCAAACTGTGAGTTAACAGCATCTGCTAAATGATCGAGTGTGTTTGTTAACATTTGGCTAAACCGACTGTGGACTTCTTGGGTTTTCAGGTCAAAACTATAAATCCACTTTCCTCCCGCCAGCTGGAACCGTTTGTTCAGCGTCAGACTCGCCCACACACAATCTGGGCACCGACCGGACCTTCTCCAGTTAAAGCAAGACTTTTGAAGACCAAACAGTACATTGCAGGTTGTAGAACAATCAACCTGTTCACAATATTCATGTGATAAGAACGTGCAGTGATACTTTCAAGTGAATAATGTGAAAAGCATTCTGACAACTTCAGCTTTGCCATAATTATTGACCCTGTCGAGGCTGCATATCTCATTAGCATCTTCTGCTAATTAAATTATGCTATAATTTTAGCGGAGCATGCTAAGACTTGCATAATGGGAGACATGAAACAGATTATTACAGAATGCTGAGACAATAAAATGTAACTTTTTAATGTACAGTGTATATATATATATATATATATATATATAGAGAGAGAGAGAGAGAGAGAGAGAGAGAGAGAGACTAGATAACTAGATTACTAGACACATTCTTGACAATGAAGAATAGTTTTGGAGTTAGTTTCTGCACTACAGTAGTAATGTACTGTAGACAGAAAGCAATTGGTTCATCTTTAAATTGTGAAAATGATTCAGTCACACGCACGCTGACTTAACGTTACCTTTGTCATAAGATATTCAATTTGAATTTGTATATTTAGCAGGTGTTGAGTTAGTAATGAAACAAACCTTTTCACAGTACGTTTTATGTCATATTCAGCTGCAGAGACAAAGGTAAATACTAACTCATACATCCTGTTTTAATTAAAATTATTGTAATTTTGTCACATTGTGAATAAAATATATTATAATAATTAACATTACATTTGAAGGTACCAAATGTATGTGTAATTTATGTAACCCTCTGTGAAATATGTTTTCTTCTAACATACACCACACCAATAATACAAGCACACACTCTCTCTCTCTCTCTCTCTCTCTCTCTCTCTCACACACACACACACACAAGCCAATACTGTGGGGTGGGTCCATCTGGCACAATAAGAGGCCGAGGCAGAGAGAACCTTAATCGGCAGCTCCAGATTAGGTCCAAAGAATTCCCGATGTGCTTTTTGTTCCAGCTCCGCGTTACTTTGTCATCCGGACAAAGTGTCAATCAAGCCGGCAAACCTATTTGAAGGATTCAATAGAGCGACGGAGGGCCTGTTCACTGCCTCCAGATGAAAGTAGGCCAAGCAGAGAGAAAGTCATTTTCTGGGAGGGGGGTCGGGGGAGGCGGGGATGTATTGACAGCTGGGCTCGATCATCTCCCTCATTGTCACATCTGCTCTGTCAGGCAGCCCACGGACACACACACACACACACACACACACACACACACGCACGCACGCACACACACACCCACGGCAGCCTCAGGTTTCAATTCACCTGGTAAATGGCCTTATTTTATGATGATGGACCACACATAACGTGTGTGTGTGCGTGCGTGTGTGTGCCTACTATGAAGGTACGCACAGCTTTCTCCATTTCCATTACAGTAAGTACGTTGTGCTCCTGTGGGATCTGACGGCAGCTCTGACTAAGCCTGTTTTCCCTGGTACGCACTGATCTTCCGCTGGCTTCGACGGGCGTCAACAGTCACCACCCGCCTCACAGGACGTCACACGAGCATACCAACAGGAGAAAGGAGGCCTTGTGGCATTTGCCTCCGTCGTCAAGGCAATCCTGGATTATCATTCACTTTTCAATCTAACTACTTGTTCATACGATGTATGTATGTATGTGGACACCTGATAGACTGCATACTTTATTAACAGCCAGGATTGTAATCGTAAAAATAGGGTAAGATCCAGATTAAAGTTAAAAGATGCAAGAAATTATCATCCCACAACCTCTTCCTGGGTCACGACCCCCACTTTTAGCACCAGTGGGTGAGGGAGAGACCCGTCGCTCACAGACGCCCCTTTTTATCCTGCTCAGGTTCCTTGCTCTTGCACAAGGCGTTTTACAGGCTTCTTAAGTAGCCGTGACATTAAATATTCAATGAAAACGCTCTGCAGAACATGTGATCACACCGTTTCAAATCAAATCTGCAAGTGGGGTGCGCTGAGTCAACGTGTGCTATAATCTATTATGCTAGGGGTAGGTGAACAGAACAATCTGCAGAGAGCTGTAATACTGTCTCGGTGCCCTACAGTTTAATGATCGTGTCAGCGTTTTAGTTCAAAGGCCTCGCTTGTGTTCGGATAAGCCTCACGTTTCCTCTGCTATTTGAATTCCCTTAAAGCAGAAAATGGATCGCCTCCGCCCGTTGTGGAAGTGAAACAGAATATGTGGAAGCGCTTCTGAAATGGGAATGCATTGAAAAAATTGAAAAATCTTGTCACGCCTGAATCACAAATGGAGGTCAATCACAGAATTGCAAAATAAGTGTACATTTGTACAGTATTTTTTGTATTAGTAACGTTCCCTGTTACAAGTTGTAATCTATAGATTTACAGACACAGGACAACCACATAATTGTAAAGGTAAAGGTTCACTCCTATTGTTTGAAACAAGCTGTGTCTCTCCCAGTTTATGCTGTGGCCTTCAGTCTCAACATCCAGACTAGAATCTCCCCCAGATCTGATGATAAATACTGGTACTTGATGTAACCCTATCTGCTGAAAAATACCTTTTAAGTTTTAGACTAACAAAATATTGAATTATATTTAGTCATTTGTGATTTCTGAATAGTTTAAATTGAATTCTACATACTGTATGTTACTTGTGGAATATTCATGAAAAATATCTGGTTTTCTGAACTTTATAAGCTCTTTTATGACAGATTCATTGGGTTCTTTAAGCTTTACCAAATTAATCACTTGAAACACTGCTGTGAATCCCCTGTCAAAGTCTGCTCGGTATTACCCACGTCTCATTTAATACATTTTAATTTGCCCTCATCTTTAAACATCTCCTTCTGTATCTATATGGTACATGCAGTATTTAAACACACACACGGGCACGTTAGTCAAAAGTGACGCTCTTCCATCTAGCAGTAATGTTTCCCTTCTTCGTGTTGAGGAGGCATGGCAATGAATGGTGTCCGCAGCACGAGAGTTTTGAGAGAAGTCAGTCAGGCTAATTTAATCTATGAATTATTTGCACAAGACAGCGAGGTGGGCGGGGCTTTAGATGTGTACATGAAATATGAATCACGTTCTACGTATTGTGCAGAACTGTATTAACTTTAAATCAACACTTCCGACCCTCCATTGTGACAAACAAACGTGGCTGTATACAGTGTGAGAGAGGTCGACACTAATCTTATTCCAATTAGCTTCACCACAGCAGTAATCAACACCTAAACCCATAACAGTATACATTCCTGAAGGTGAAAATATGTTATTGCAGCAGCAGATATAGAGCAGGGATATTATGAATAGTATAAGAATGCAAAATACTCTCAAATGAATACAAAAAATGTAGTATAATAAAATGTACTGCTGTTCAATTAGCCATTACATCTGAATTACAACCAGTCAGCCAATGTACAAATGTGTCAATGTGCGTTCCATATATGGAGGGTCTCAGGTCAAATATATGATCTCACTCAGATATTAAATGTACTATAGCATATTTAGATCATTTTTTGTCTTATGTACATAGCTGTGGGAGGGGGCTAATATTTTGAGATTAAAGTCACATTAGGTGAGACATTAGGTGAGACATTCACTAAAAGAAACTATATATATATATATATATATATATATATATATATATATATTCAGTGAGATTATTGGGACTGTGTTGCTGAGCCTATTTTTGGCATATTCAGAAGAAAACCACATTAGCCACAGATTATGATGTGGTGAAAGGGTTTGTGCTGCGTTTCACATCTATATACGGGGACACTAAAGAACACGTACGACCAATCCTGAAGTTGCACCTTCCAAGAGCGTAATGTATCTTCAAAGTCCAGATGCTTAAAATAATGTGATGATTCTGGGTTAAATTCACCAGTAGACAATTTTCCTCATGGCTACAACAGATTGAAAAGTAGCCTACGGTTATACTTTATAGGTCATCCACTGCAGGCAAAATAAAGGGCAAGCAGCAACATCTGTGGTGTGGTGCGGTTGAGCCAACCTTGAAAAATGGAACAATGTCTACTTTTTTATTCTCGCAAATGTGCGACTTCTTAAGATCACAGAATGTCTTTTATGTGACCCCATCCTTTCTCCGCCAAAAATGGCCAAAGTGAGAAAAGGACAAGCCAGGTCAATTATTTTTAACAAAACCACAGGTGATATTTATTTGGTTGATTTTAGATTGTTTATTTCACGAAAACCAAATGACAGCGGTAAAAAAATAAAATGTCATATTGTGTTACTTCTAAGTAGACCTAGAACTCTACATGGAAATGTTCTTTCTAAACACATTTCCATCTCCCAATTAGTCCAATTAGCTGCATGTGTTTGGTCCAGTTAATAAAGCCATACTATATATATATATATATATATATATATATATATATATATACTTTTTTTAATTGGGGGGGGGGTTTGAAGCCATTGTGTGCACTGTAACATGTTTAAGTATGTATATATATATTACTGTAACAGTGCAGTCTAGTTATTCTAGTAGTTTGACACAGACGTGAATCATCCCAGGCAGGTCTGGTCACCAGACACAGCAATGTTCTGCATCTTAACGCTGACCCAGAGCAGCCTTCAGCTGTGTGCTGAGCTGTACTCTGTAAAAGCAGGTTTAATAGGTTGCTTAAATGTTCTCCGCTGGCAGAAATATTATCTCCCACCAGCTAATTCAGAGCAGCGTCAGTGAATTCACTTGATCTCTGCTGTGGCGATCAGGGATAAATCTTGCCTGTTAATACGCCCATGGGGATTCTGGGATACTTTGTCTGCATTTTAGACACATGGGCATGTTTGTATAGTGAGACATTTAGCCATCTCAGTAGCTATTACTGCGATTATATTCATTTAGCTTGTGGGCCGCCGATACTTGCTGGCCTACAATAGGCAGTTTGTTTAAAGTGCATATGCGTGATCTCTGTGTGATTAGCAAACGTAAAGAATGTCCCCAGCTAGTTCTTCATCCCTCCTCTGTTGTTCCTAACATTCGTAGCTCTTCCTTCCTATTCCCTCTTGTAATCACAACTGGAAAATGATCACACAGATAACTGGCGAAGGGTCAGGTCCATGTGTGTGTGTGTTGCTTCTCAATCCACCCTGCCTGCGCTCTCTCTGCTGCATGGTGGGGCGGTGACACCACAGCAGTAACCAGCTGTGTCGTAAATGGATTCCTAGATGTGGAACCGCCATTTTGTCATCACATCGTCACTTCTCTCTCCTGAACTGATTTCTGGGACGGGCTCGGAACACCGCTGGGAACTTAAAACTAATCAATACCTGAGCCAAAATCAAAATCACCTTTTTATTTTATTTTATGGTTGAGTGGTCTCAGAGGGCAGCTGATTACAAGTGGGGTCTGGGGAGGTCCGTCCTGCGCCATAAAGAACCATTTATTAAACCGCTGTGACTCAGCCGAGCTGAGGAAAAGCCACAAACTCAGTGGAAGCCGTTCTTCTGACCTCTGCATGCTAAAGGCCGCAGAGCTGCTCTTGTGTGGGTATGGGGCCGCTGCATCTGACACTAGGGAGGGGGCTGCTAGCATGACCTGCCAGAGGAATGGTTGTCACACGTCCATCTGGGGAGCATTGGAACTGTTTGTGAATGGCTGTACTTAAAAAAAATATACTTTGCAGTTGATTGGATGAACCATCTGGTCGTTTTCTCTGTCGGCACCATGGTCGGCACACCTGAACCACGCCCCTATAGCTATAAACACAACGCTGACTGGGAAGTTCAGTTGCCACTCGGACACTGGCACACAGTCACATGTTAACCAGTTCTCAAGCCACTACACAACACACACACACATGCATGCAAACATACGCAAACACACAACCTATACATTAAGTATTTAATGCTGTTAATCGCGCGTGCATGCGTGCATGTGTACGTGCATGTGTGTGCATGTGTGTGGGTGCATGCACTTGTGCAGGAGTGTTGCTAAGCGCTGCTCAGCTGGCAGCAGATGTTGCATAAAGACCCAATGACATCTGCAGCTCATTGGCCGTTGACTGTCTGCCTGGATCAGGGGTAGCAGGCCCTGGCACTCCCCCCGACCTCATTATGCCTCATCTCTCACCTGTCCACCCCGCCATCCTCACACAGGGAGTATGGGTGGAGCCTGTCCCACAGCACACAGCGACGGGTTACAAATAACGATATGCTGTTATGAATCAGTCTGGACGAGATTCTTCACACAGACAAGGCCAATTCTTTCAGTTGTGCCTAATTTGTTGCAGAAATCATGTATTTGACAGTATTCCTTTCCTTTAGAGATTGTCCCCTAAATATTAATACAGTAGTTTAATTTGTTTACACTTTGCACCCTCAGAATGGGTTTTAACTATTCTTTGCCTACAGGCCTTTTATGTAGCAATGAATCAAAACTGACTTTGTGATCAATCTCTTCAATATCACATTGTAGCGTTTCGTGACTGTTTCTATTAAAATCTAATGGCGTCATTAGATCCAGGCCTAATATCCAACAGTGGTTTGTTCCAGAAACATGCAGGATTTCACTCAAACACACATTACAGCAGCTGATTTCATTTATTGGTTTCCCCCACAGCTGAAGCTCGGCCAATTAGAGGAATCAGCTGTTGTGATGATGGATTAGATTAATAACCTGTGTGGGCTTGGTTGGAGACCTCGGTTGAGAATTTACTGCATTAGAAGGAAAGCAAATGAGAAATAAATGTAATAGTTCAGTCTTACATTGTATTATTGCGTAATTATATTTGTCCTCTTGTATATTATTCAGATTAATAAAAGCTATGTAGACATATTCGCGAATATACTCTAGCTCTCCAATATAGTAAGTAAAGGCAGACATTAGAAACAATATTAACAATCAAACAATACAATACATACATACATAACTAAATACAGTATAATGTCTCCTGTTACTAAGACCTGTTCAACATAATATTACATGTATATGGATCATCATGTGCGAGCACACTTCAGAGATAAGTAGTATTGTTAGTACTATTGCAATAGAAATGCTACCATAATATACTACCCAATAGGTTTGCTACATAAGGAAATTATGCCACTATCTACAGTGCTACTGCAGTATAAATACTACCATGTCTACAGTACCTCTGCAGTATAAATACTACCATGTATACAGTACTACTGCAGTATAAATACTACCATGTCTACAGTACCTCTGCAGTATAAATACTACCATGTCTACAGTACTCCTGCAGTATAAATACTACCATGTATACAGTACTACTGCAGTTTAAATACTACCATGTATACAGTACTCCTGCAGTATAAATACTACCATGTATACAGCACTACTGCAGTTTAAATACTACCATGTATACAGTACTACTGCAGTATAAATACTACCACTGTCTACAGTGCTACTGCAGTTTAAATACTACCATGTATACAGTACTACTGCAGTATAAATACTACCATGTATACAGTACTACTGCAGTATACATACTACCATGTATACAGTACTACTGCAGTATAAATACTACCATGTGTACAGTACTACTGCAGTATAAATACTACAATGTCTGCTACAGCAGCATAGATACAGATTCCTCACCAGAGGCCAGTGGACCACTGGGCTTTAGAAGAGCCTATTCTTATGAGCAATAACAGAAGCGCTACATGGGATTAGACCAAATGTGGAAACAGCCTGAGGGCCCTGGGCCTCTATTGTCCCTGTGTGTTATCTCCTGCACCCGGCATGTGTCTCTGCACACACGGGGCCCCTGACTGCTCCTGTAGGGCGGCCCCAGAGAGACCCCACACACACACACACACACACTGAGGGTCTCTCGGAGGGTCTGGATAAAGGAAACTGGAGAACAATGGAACAATGAAAGATGAGTGTTTGATGATACGCTCTTGTTTTGAAACGATGGCAGCACAATATGGAGGCACCCCACTGACTCTCTCTCCCCACCTCTCTCTCTCTCTCTCTCTCTCTCTCTCTCTCTCTCTCTCTCTCTCTCTCTCTCTCTCTCTCTCTCTAGCTCTGTCTGTGTGGATATGCTTTTAAAAGTATCTAATTAATTCCTAATAATTAAATGTGCATGTATGTGTTCTGTGTGTGTGTGTGTGTGTGTGTGCCTACATAATGATCTGAGCCACTGCCCATATCACAGTTGCCTAACACTACTGCTGGGACAGCGCCTATAGGTTAAAGCTTGCAGTCAGTGCTTTAGGTTACAGTGATGTCACACACACACACACACACACACACACACACACACACACACACACACACACACACATCACCTGTGACATCACCTTGCACTGCTTTGAGCCAATCAGAGGTGAAGCAGCTGCATTAACCAGTGTTTAACCTATAGATGGTGCTATTGCTATTTTAGTGTTTGGTTGCACTTTAATAGTGTAGGCAGTCAAAATTATTGAAAAGAAATGTGCTGAATCTAGATTACATATAATTTTAACAATCATAATAATATTTATAATAGTAATCAAATATAACATCCAGATCATGAAACCCCCTCACGATCCTTGAGACTTTGCAACTTTGAGAGCCCTAGCGAGAGCTCAGCCTCGGGGAAACTGACATTCTTATTCAAATTGCAGCAAGGCTCACAAACACGGCATTAGATTATGCAAATGAGGGGCCTGCGTCTATTCTCGTTTAATTCCTTTTGGGAGACATTTAATTTAAACAAATAAATATATAATGGAGCCGCATCAGGTGTTCATGAAGAGTATTGTGTAAATGTGACCAGGCAAACTGAATAATAATCACTTCATTTGACCATGTGCGCTCAATCAAGCCTCGCTCAACACTTCATTACGGCTTTAATGGTCTTTTAAATATGTGGGACACTTGACGTCAGACAGCTGCCAGAAGAGGAACCTGTCAGTTATTCAGTGTCCACACGTTACATATTTATTTTAAATGCTACAGTAATAGATGCAGCAGGTAGAGTTACATGGTGCGATGTAACTGTCAGTGTGTGTGTGTGACTTTGAGGTGAGCTAACATCTCCAATTAATGATGATGAATCACCAAGCTGAATACATATCTTATTAAACGTGCGTGCAGACATACACACACACACACACACACACACACACACATGCGCACACACACGCACGCACGCACACAGACACATGAACATAGCATTACATTCATACAGGAGTTGGCAATAAGACTACAGTTTATAGGAGTACCTTCATTCATGACAGCCTTTCCATCTGACTTTTACAGTGTTTTCATAATCTGGTGTCTAGGTGAGACATAGCTACTGAGGCATGTTTGGTCTGGTAGACCTACATGAATACAGCAAGTCACAGACTGTATCTTCAGCTGGTCCATTGTTCTTATAGTTACTGTGGTTGAAAGCCCTGAAGATGTGAGTTTTGTCGTTGTGGTTAACAGAACCAGTGTAATTAAGAAATCCATTCATGCTGAATTAGTAGTGAAGCACGTCTTCCCAGAACCTATCATTTTCGAGACCGGCTCCAAATCTGTTCATTTGATTGTTGAAACCATTTTACCCTCTCATGTAATTACGCTCACTCTATATTGAAGATTTATCCATACTAACTTGAGCTAATTATATTTTCACTCCTTACATTAGCTTAATCACAGCGTCACTGTTGACTGACACTGCTAAAGACTGCTAAAGCCATATAAGCGCACACTCTTAATGGTCTAATAATAAATATGCGCTGTGAGATACAGTTTGACGTTGCCGAGAGTATCATTCTGGAACCCATCAATGCAAAGCGCTTGTCGTACAGCCTGACTCCACCCACACAGCTCTGAGCCTGACTCCACCCCTCCAGCTCTGAGCCTGACTCCACCCACACAGCTCTGAGCCGGACTCCACCCACACAGCTCTGAGCCGGACTCCACCCACAAAGCTCTGAGCCTGACTCCACCCACACAGCTCTGAGCCTGACTCTTCCCATTGCACAACTTTGAAAAATGCACAGTCAAGGAGCTGCGTGAAGGGAGGGGAGGGGCTGAGAGAGGAGGGGGGAGGGCTAAGAGAAGAGGGGAGGGGCTGAGAGAGGAGGGGAGGGGCTGAGAGGGGACCCTTGTTAACATCAATTCATTTTAATGAGGCACAAGTGGATCAAAAGCACGATGGATCAAGTGAATTCACTGACGCTGCTCTGAATTAGCCGTCAAGGACCTTGGGAGATTTTAAGCGTATGGGATGTTCAGAGCCTTTTTCAACTCAGGAAATACAGATTTGTTTCCGATCACAGTTAAATCCTATTATTTAGTTTACAGCTCAAAACACTATTTAGAGTGAAGTTACTCTTTAATAATGCAGGCCTTACAATAAGATAAACATATGCTGCAATTCAAATTGGTTTGTCTGTTTTCACCTACATAGTTTGATTACAAACAGAGCACAACCCCCCCCACACACACACACACATCCTCCACTGCTATTGGCTGGCAGGAAATCAGCTGAAAATGAAAGATTTAAAGGCGTATGAATGAAACATGAGGAGCATCTTTAGAGCCAGAGTTGCCTGTTTTTGTCCAGAATGTTTGATTGACGTTTCGCTGAGAGTCAGTCGGTCAGGCCCAGAGTATTTAGCTCTGCTGAATGCAAATGAAGCAGGGCGCCATACAAGACTCCTTTGCAGAAACTAATTTAGAGACGGTGCATGTGTGTGTGTGTGTGTGTGTGTGTGTGTGTGTGCGTGTGCGTGTGTGTGTGTGTGTATGTGCTGGCAATGGAAGAATATATAATTTTATTCCACTTCACATTGTTGCCATAGTGTAAGACAAGTCAATAGGAGCAATCCTACACAGACAGACAGACAGAGAGGTAGAGAGGCAGACAGACAGACAGACTGACAGACAGAAAAACAGACAGACAGACAGACAGACAAGCTATGAACTTAGTGTTCACAGAACAAGCTCTGGAAAAATTATTATGAAATAATGACAAGCCAATATAGGATGGCTCCACCCACTGGCAGATGGCTCCGCCCACTACCTGCTGTTTTTTTCAGTTCTTGTATGATTAACCAACCACGTATGCCACTGTCTCTTTCAACCACGGTTAAGCAGTAATAAAGCAGTAATCCATTAAGCTCATTATCTGCAGCTAAGTGCCTTATATTACATATTTACTTCTTCATCTAGGAGGTCATCAGAGGTAATTTTAGAGGTTACCGTAGAGGTCATCAGAGGTCATCTCAGTGGTCACCTGAGTGTGTTGCTTAGCTTGGTGTTGGGAGTTACCTTTTGTTAGTAAATGTCTGTGAATAACATCAGGGACTAGGCTACTGATCACGTGAACAATGTGTTATTGCAGTAATTTATATATTATATATATATATATATATATTGCATTAATTAGACTAAATATTGACAACGTGGATTGAATGTAAATGCATAGTAATCTTTTAATGTCAAATGTCAGTAGCATATTGTACATAGTATGTGACTCGTGGGGGGGGCCAGTGGGGTGACCAGCAATTGTATTGGGGTGGCACTGGCCCCCTCCTGGCCCCCACTTGGCTACGCCCCTGTCTCAGAGGTCATGTAAGAGGCCTTTGAGGGCCTTATATCTACCCAGCAGATGAATATGCAGCTGTGAGCAACACGTCTAATCAATTGGCATGTAAAGCCTGTCTAAAGTTATTTTCATGTCTCAATGATGCACACACACGCACATGCAAGCAAACACACACACGCACAGCCCATGACTAAACGCGCCACACAGCCAGGTTCCGTACATGTCGGCTCGTCTCAGAGACCATCTGTGAAGCTCTCCAGGCCAGGCAGACCTCGGCAGACCTCCGCTGGCTTGTCTTCAGCTAACCCCCCTAGCCCCATTACTGTCACCATGGCCACCTGTCCCTGAGTGGAGCGTTTCTCGCCAGGTGGAGGTGTGGTATCAATTTGTTGCTCATCGCTCCGGCAACAGCCCCTTCTCCTTCATCTATTCCCCTACTTCCCCTGCTGCCACGGCCAGCCTCTTGCTGGGGTCACTATGACCACCCTACTGGAGTCTTCACTGGTGCCCTATTCACCTTATTTTATGGGCAGGAGCTGTTCCCAGTAAATATGTAATATAAGGCACTGTGTGTAATTTTGTCAGGTAGCGGCATGCCTTGTATGTGAGGAGGAGAGTCTTTAAGTTGATGTCGACTAGTACAGGAAGATGAATCCGAATTGGAGTAATGTAAATGGGCGCATTTATATAGCGCTTTTATCCAAAGCACTTTACAGTATTTTGCCATTTGACATTCACCCAGTCACATCGTCCTCAAGGATGCTTACAGGTAGGTCAGCGCCGGGGTTTGAACCTACAACCTTCCGGCTGGAAGTCCAACACCCAGACCACTAGACCACTAGACCATATTGGCCCCTAGTGATGATTTGTTGACCTTCTGTTTGTGAGGATCCCGGAAGCAGAGTTCTGAACTAATTGGAGTCGATTGATGCATGTGGTGGGAATGCCAGAGAGTAGAGAGTTGCAGTAATCCAGGCGGGAAGTGACGAAGGTATGATGAGAGTTTCAGTGCCAATAGGAAAGTGAAGGATGAAGTGTAGATATGTTTCGGAGGTGGAAGAAGGATGCCCGGGTGTTGCTTTTGATGTGAGATTCGAAAGGGAGTTATGAAATGTCACACCAAGACTTTTTGCAGTTGTTGACAGTGGAATGGGAAGACCATCAAAATTTAGGCTGGGGTTTGGTTGTGTGGATTTGGAGCCAATGAGCAGGAGCTCTGTCTTATTGCTGTTAAGTTTGAGGGTGTTTAGAGTCTAGGGCGTCTAGTCTTGAATGTCCTGAAGGCAGTTGGTGAGGGAGTGTTGAGATGGGTTTGGTGGAGATGTAGGGCTGGGTGTCGTCAGCGTAGCAGTGGAAGTCAACATTGTGGTGTCTTGTGATCGTAACCAAGGGTAGGAGGTATACGATGAACAGCAGAGGACCCAGGACCGAGCCTTAAGGGACACTTATTGAGACTGCCTCACATCTTGATCTGTAGGATTTTAATTAAACAAATTGTTGGCGGTCTGAGAGATAGGAGGAGAACCAGGATAGTGCGACTCCTGCGATATACCAGCCAGATGTTCCAGAAGAAGTGGGTGGGAAATGATATTGAAGGCTGCAGTCAGGTCAAGAAGGACATTGATTTATAGGAGGCTGGAGTCAGCTGCAGGGAGGAGGTCATTTGTGTTTTTTACTAGAGCCGTTTCAGTACTGTGTTTGTGACGGAATCCAGACTGAATTGGTTAGAGTAGGTTCTTGACATTCAGATGGAGCGTTTTGGAGAGGAAAGGAAGGTTGGAGATGGGGCAGAAGTTGTTCAGATTATTTGTTTACTTGAGTGTGGGGGTCACAGCTGCAGTTTTCAGTACATAGCCGGTGGAGGAGAGGAGTTAATAGTGTCAGTGAGCATGGGAGAGATGGAGGGAAGTCATGTTTTAAAGAGGCTAGTGGGCATGGCATCCAGTTGGCAAGTAGAAGATTTGAAGGTCAGGATGAGTTTAGCAATGGAGTTTTTAGTGGCCAAAGTGAAGTCAGAGAGGCAGGAGGTGTGCGTTGTGGGTGGTGTTTATCCAGGATGGGTTATCTGCAGGGGTGGAGGGTGGTTGTAGGTGTAGTTTCATCTTTTAAAAATGTTTATTGAAGAAGTCCAGAAATCAATTGCACAATTCAGGCGTGGGGTCAGCATGGGAGTTATCAAGAAACTGGAGTACATTTTTAACTGTTGAAAATATAACTTAAGGGGTTTTTATCAGATTTTGTGATTTTATGACCAAAAATATAAAGTACGAGTGCAGTTGTGAGGTAGCTTATGATTTGTTAACTTGCCTTAACTCGTCCTTGAAATGTACAATTTAAGTGTCAAAGAAAATGGCAACGTTGTGGAATTTCATAAATTATATTACATGTTTCAAGGGCAAGATGGCATTGAACACGTAAATGTGGGTTTGTGGAAGAGATGTATAATTGGCTGGGGTGCCTTAGATAACTTGTTACATGGCTTGTGAATTTAGCTACAGTAATTATCACTTCACCTTTTTAGGGCTACAGTGTAAATGTGACTGTGTCCATGAGTTCCAAAGGCATTGCCAATCACAGGTCGATTCTTGAAACGCAGCACTCTATACCTCAAACACTACAGTCAATATATGTATATAGTCATGTACAGAATGCCAGTTTGCATACACAGTATAACACGTCATCACAAATCACCTTGAATAGTCATTGAATCAAAACTGTTGTATACACACATCAGTGTATTAAATCAACAGATAACACGTCATAGCATTCCTTTTCAGCAATAATTGCATCTTACTACTTACAGTACAGGAGAGCCTATAATATTAGATTTCACTTCTAGACTGGTCGCACTTGATGTAGGGAAATTATATAGGAAATATATTAGCAGTATTTCACATTATAAAATCTTAGCAAATAAATGCATAACATCACAGTGAGCTTGCATATAACATTGACTGTGTTGTTGAGCTTCCTTGTCCGTGTCAGCATCTACAAACTGCAGCTGGATTGTTAGATTGTTATATTGACCAATATAGCCTACATATCTGTTCCAGTGTTATGGTATCATCACAACTGTCTAGATAGCCTTGGGTACCAAAACCATATTCTGGTTTTCCAAAAAGAGCACAGATGGGGAAAGGTTACGATAAAGAAGAAAGTATCTAATGGTAGCTACAGTAATTACAGCAATTTGTAATAAATTACAAATTGTCGCAGGATCTCATATCTGAGAGAGAATACAAAAGAAATGACATTGACTTTGTACAATATACAGTATCTGGCAATTTATTCACAATGTGGTTGTCCTCTCACTTGTAAATAGTTTGAAGGTGGGACTGTTTTACTGTTCGTTACTTGAAGTCATAGGTGGGAACTGGTGGGAACTAGAACACTCCACGTGATGTCACTTCCCTGGTCATGCCAGTTAACAAAGTGTGTATGGATAGGCTTTCTAGCTTTCTCACATATTTACACTCCATGTTTAACGCCAAGAGGAGCTGTAAGGTGTTGTGACGTGCTTTCGCAAAGGTACAGGCGGTTCATTCCACCAAGACTCAAGACGTGCGCTGTTAAAATGTAAACATCACGCTCAGACAATGATAGATCAAGCTACACTCCCTTCTGCTTTGATCTGCTTATTCCTTGGTACAAATTATAGATGTAATCAGTTCTTCAAGTGATTTACCACAACCTTGAGAACACCACACTACATATCATGATGTTAAAACAACATGTGCATGTGCCAAAGCAAACAAGCGTATGTTCTTGTGTCTTCTGTTTTCTTGTGAGGATTACGTCTCATAAGACCCAACGTTCCTCCCCGAACTGTGAGGTTTGCTGAATACACAAACTCTGACGAATGCCCCCATAGAGCAGCAACGCCTTGTTTGTGTCAATACCGGCTGTCAGCAAGATTAATGCTGCTTTTTTCCTCAGCTAGAACACATGATGCATTTGAAATGGATCCTTGTCATGGAAAAGAACGTGAAACTAGCTGCATGACAAGCTGTCAGCTTTAATCTCCCCCGACGGCCTCCCGCATTAATGGGGACAAACACACCATCCCGACTGTGAGCACAGGTGTGCACGAGACACGGGCGTGCACGAGACACCGGCGTGCATGAGATATGAGCGTGCACGGGAGAGGACATAGGAAGAGGCTCGATGTGGATGGACTTGGCTGTCAGGACTCACTGCAACATTAAAACATCATTTTACAGTGACACTACATTGTGTGTGTGTGTGTGGTCTGTGGAATAGGATATCGTGCATGAATAAAATATTCCCTCATTTCAAAACTAATATGCGCAAAACAAATGAGATGGACAAAGGCACACACACACGCACACGCACACACACACGCACACACACACACATGCACACACACACACACACACACACACACAAACACACACTGTTTGTCAAAGCCTGGCCAGATTAACACTCAGACAAATTTTGGGACTTTGACTGGCACACTGAGAAACAGCATGGAAAACAGGTTACACACACACGCACACACACGCACACACACACACACACACACACACACACACACACTCCCATTGAGCAAACTTGTTAGAAGATTAGCTTGACACCGTCACGCAAAGAGACACATATAGATTGGGTGGCTTCTACACAAACACTGAGGAAATGCCATCCTTGGTTGGGCCGCCCCTCGTCCGCTCTACACAAGCTGATGGGATGTTTGCTATGCTCTCTGTCTCTATGGCAACAGCAACACTCTGCAGGCTGAATGATTCAGTCAGTGAGTGGCTAACTGATGATTGATTGATTAGTTAGCTGATTGACTAGATAATTGATGGGATGCTTAATTGAATGATCAGCTTATATGAGCAATTGAACAATTAACTGGCTGTGCGATTCATGGATTGGTCTGCTGTTTGCATGATCTATTGACTGGTGGGCTGGTCAGAAATCAGCCTAGCAAATGTGACCATGAAACATCTGGTGCCTCCACACCTCTGGAGCGGCAGTGTGTGTTCAGGCACACACACACGCACAGTAGTAAGGACTCCCACACTCATCCGGGTGAAAGCAGTAGAACTTTGTCGCAGAGAATACCTTTAGATAATATATTATACAATATAATATATACTATACTATATTAAATACTGTGACTTATGTAAGATTCACATCAAGGAGAATATTTAAGCAATGTACAATATTTTCCATGCATATAATGCTGATCATTTGCTTGGAAAATAGTCAAATGGTGTGTATGTGTGTGTGTGTGTGTGTGTGTGTGTGTGTGTGTGTGCGTGTGCGTGTGTGTGTGTGTGCATGTGTGCGCGCGTATGTATTGTGGTAGAAATGCAATGCTTTCATGTGCACAACCAATAGGGTATTACATAATTATTCAAATCACGCTGTTGCATACTATTATAAATGTAAATCTTTTGAAAGATTATATTAGTAATATTGCTGACATCTCATTTGTGACTAGTGATTATGTGTAGCAGGCCACATGAACTCTACCAACAAACTGATAACCTTAAAAGATTGATTAAAACCTAAAATATGCTATCTCATAATTCCCTAAATGGTTATTAGATAACTGTATTGTAAAATATCAAGTTGTGTACTCACTTGGGAATTATGCATTGTTATTAGTGTGTTTAAGAATCTCCTGAAGTTAACGATGTGTTGTACACACTGATAAGTCAATAACTTGTCAGAGGTGCCTGATAAGTATTTTAAATAGTTTTTGTACTCTGCATTTGTAGCTTATTCATAAATTTTTCAAAGTGATATGAATACATAAGAGGCATACATGTGCAAATGTGCCCCAAACCACCAGGGGCTCATAAGTATTTCACCATAGAAATAAACACCAGACATTTTGTGAAGGAGTGTAAAGGTTTGTAATTATGTGTTAAGCAATAAACCACTGTCCATAAAGGATATAGTGCTTTAGTGTTGGGCTACCAGAATATTCCCGATCTCCCTTTCAAGCTGTGATATTATATTTTGTACATTACTGGCACCGTGGCATAAGACAGACTCTTGGGTTTACGCAGGGTTGAGTTGGATGGCGATAACTTTATTAAGGGATCCACAACATATCAAAACCTCCCGACAATAAGATCATCATAAAAACGAAATTGGAGAAAAACAAGCAGAGCCACATCGTTTGTGTTGCTGTTGTGACAGAGACCACGCCAACCGTACTGGGCGCGTCCGGGGTTTGGCAGCTCCGGGGGTGTCTAGCTGTGTGGGTCTGGCTCCCACAAGGCCTGCTGACGCCTGAACACAGCCCCTGGAAATACCTCCGACACGGGCAGCCATTATGACACCTGACAAATCAAAGTGACAACAAGCAGGATGGCCAGCGATATTCTCAGGTAATGAATGTCCTTCTGTGTGCATCTCTTGCCAACAGCCATTGTCAAGACTGCAAGAATTTCCAACAACTATCCTCAGCGGAAAAACACCACTCTACTGATATATTGCAAATATCTATCAGTGTATTAGCTTCCCTTGGTCATAACAATACAATATATACCTTCTAACTTTTAATTAAATTACCCCTCAATTAAGCTTATTGAAATTAATTAACTGCATGTATTCAGGAACAGGGTTACAGTATTGTAAGTGTATTTATCAGCAGTTACAGTAAGTGCTAGTATTTAGCTAATCTGACATGCCAGATATCTGTGTGTGTTAGACACATCCATCTGGGACACAGTCCATTGAAGCTGTTTTAAAATGGCAGGCACTTTCAGAAAACTACTTGGCAGTTGATTGGATGACCCTGTGAACCAGCACAGCCGGTTAAATCCACTCTTGCTGTAGAAAAGTCGGAGAAGAGTGAAAACATATTTTCCATTGAGAAAAGCCTTTGCTCTTGCAAATCTATATTGCCTACGTTAACCTCTGTAGGACCAGCCCTTGTTATTAATGAGTTGTTTTCAAGTCGCTTTCATCACACGAGAACCACGCCTGTAGCCAACAGTATGAGGCTGATTGGCCACACATTATGGTATACTGGCCTGGAACACGATTGGAAAGCTCTCCAGACTGATTCTCGACCCAAAGTCAAGCTCAAGCTTGGGAGATAGCAGCAGGAAAGGTTACAGTAAGTACTGTATATATCAGCAGGTAGGGTTACAGTAAGTACTGTATATAACAGCAGGTAGGGTTACAGTAAGTACTGTATTTATCAGCAG
>JAODTR010043852.1:26617-42503 GCA_025399935.1 Amblyopsis rosae | reverse complement strand
ACACTGTATATATATTTTTTTCTTCTAGAGAAAGAGTTTACACATACTGCGAGATCAACCAGATGTAGTTTGCCCATGCGCACATGCTGGTTTCCGTCTACACCCTTTTCACTGCATTCGATAGTGATTGTGAAGATGGCATGTGAACGTGAACTGTGCTCGTTCATGTTGGTGGCACCAACAGAGCCTAAACAGAACAATAATAGTTATAATAAAATAAAAAACACCAAAGAATAGCATTTAATCAGACACTGGTTTTAAAAGGGTGCCTGTACAATCTGCCAATTCAAGTTATTCAATGTTTTGCTATTAGTATAAAAATAAGACTTAATATTGTTAATAGACAACTACAGATTTTTGTGTGTATGCTTGAATGCATGCATGTATACTGTACATGTACACAAACGCACACACACACACAAACACATACGTATTGAAACGCAAAATGTTTGCATACCCAATATTTAGAAATATAGATTTATTTTGAATAAACACAATATCCCCTTACGGTTTTTGTGCCCAAGTGTCATGATCCTGTCCATATCATCAGCATTGTTCACAACGTAACCAGAGAGGTCTTTGATATATACACCAACATCTGGGCTCTCTTTCACCTGCCATGAACAAATACATCATCATGTAACATGTTGAGTAGTCCATAAAATAACAGCAAATTCTCAAAAAGAATTAAATTATCACATTAATGTATCACCCATTTGTCATATTTCGTTTTAGGGTGCATATCCTCTGACCTCTAGCCTTTGGATTTGATCCTTGCACAGCAAGTCCCGGACTTCTTCATTGTAAATCTCTAGGTATGATACACGAACTAAAAACCTACAATTAAATATTGCACAAATGTGCTCTTACAATCTTATTTAAAAAAGCATCATGTTATGTCCTGCAAATCTGAGAAACATGACTATGTGTTGTGACCGTTCACTCACCGGGTGTCACCTTCAGCCTTGGCAATATGACCAAAGATGTGAGCAAAGGAGTTGGGGATTATCCCTCTTAGTTCTGGCACTGCCCTCACACCTTCCATGGTAAAAGTCTTCCCTGTGCCAGTTTGGCCATACGCAAAGATGGTGCCTGAAACAACAAAAATGGCACGCCATTGTGTAGTGACACAACATTAAGTGCCATCACGGCAGCTGATTTTAACATGATGACATAAATTCTAGTTCAATTATTGATTACATTTAGAAAACAACACAACGTACATACAATACACTGACTACAGTATGAATCTTACCGTTGTAACCCTCTAATACAGAGTCTATGATCGGACGTGCTGTCAGGTTGTAAACATCCAGCTGTTTGCTGTCTTGTCCAAAAACGGTGTCAAAGGTAAAGGTTTTAGGGGGCTCGTTGGGAGTCTCCAGTTTATTGACTGTTATTGTGTCTCTGAGCTCATCCACAACGACGGCCTGTTTGTGGCCCATCATTTTCTCTTTCTGGCTGAGGGGGCGACATCTCACCACCACTTTCACATTGTCGCTGACCTCCATCATCTTATTGCTCTGGAAAGAACATTTGTATTACGTATAAAATAAAACTTTGAATGCAAAGTAGTTTTGTTCAACATGGGGCATTTCTATGTACGGTACTGTAGCCCAGAATATGGAGCACTCTCGTTTTATGGACTACACTACACCCTGCCTGCACATACACACATTCTGGGTTGTGTAGGTTATCATAATTATGCACGTAACGACTAACAATTAAGAAGGTTATTTACTAGCACGATCAAACTGTGAATGGAACATAAGTATAACGGTGTTAAGTGATAGCTTGACTAGCCTTGGTCCCTTTCATGGCTTGCCTGCTTCGTTGCTAAGCAGAATACAAGATAAACATATACGGTACTGTATGAGGACAGCTAACTAGCACAACAGACAACCTACGATTATGAAAATATTGCACGTTTAAAAAAGCAACTGTCCTTGCAGACACTCAAGCGGTGCATGATAGATTATTGCATGATCATGTTTTGGCTAACAACGGCTAACTGGATAGCGTCACATCATAAATTCGAGAGAAGGGAGGCACCCTTTCTTTAAATCAACAGAAATATACAAGACACATTGTGACTTACCGGCATGCTTGCGCTGCAAAACGGACAACTATTTATCTTGAATTTGTGTATTTTAGAGAATATGTTATTTTGATTGTATCTGCGCTATTAAAAAAACCAGCGCATAACCACATAAATTCCCCACATCCGACTGTCGAACGTGTTTGCGGCTGCGCAGTACTTGCTCATCAATGGAGGGAGTGGACAGCGCCATAGGTAGTGCTGGCTTTATTATTGCAGAATGCATAGGTCTATATGTCCACAAAACAAGTAGCCTAATTGTGATCTGTGGAAACTGTAGGTTATCTGCCTATGAATAACATGCAATCTATGCACAGAATAGGATACATCTACCCATCATTATTGGCTTATTGAAATTGATAATAATACAGATTTCTCAAGACTTTCGAACCAGCAGTTTGTTTATTATTTCTTAAGCAGGTACAAATTTATATTAATTATGGTTACAACAAAGCCCTCTGAAACATGCATTACACAGCAGACATTAGGTGGGGTTTGTGCAAATATTTACTACACGTGCACACGCACACGCACACACACCTTACTATTTAACATTACCTGCAAATGCACTTAAAAGCATTAACGGCTTTACAGGATTGTCACTTGGCAGTTAATAGCTTATGGAACACACAGGTTGGTTCATTCATTTGGCAGGTTTTAGACAGTGAGAGCAGAAAAGTATAAAAGATGAAAACAATCTAGTCAGCTAATCCTCTCCAGAGCCTGTAGAACACTGCTATGAAATAAGCCCGTCTGGCCACTGCTCTCCTGAGTAACCAGAACCCGCCCGTCTGGACGAGGCCTGTGGACTAGGACGAGTTCTCCTTGCAAAAGACTGAGCTCAGAATCCTCTCGGGCTAAATGCGATGTCGTCACTCTGTGTCGGAGAAAAATGGGAACAAGAGACGTCGGAGATCGCCTTTTAAACCTTTAAAATTAGTTGCATTTATTGCCTGGTTGAAGGCAGAGTATAGTTAAGTGGAGTTAACAGAACAAATACACAATGTATGGATCATGCACGTATGTGCTGTCTTCAATCGGCCTTTTAGATTTGCACCCAAGTTACACTACTGTATATTTTACTATACAGACACTACAATTGTACAGGTCCTCTAAAACAAGGATTTCATTACACGACACAATACAATAAATTTGCTCAGGTGCAGTATTAGGTATACAGCATGTGAAAACACAAAAAGAGAGCTTTTACACAGTACCATTTTTTTCTAGTCTTCATTCTTATTCAACATTTTGACTTAATATTATTTTCTAAAACTTCCACTTCACCTGCTGGGGCTAAACTGGGCAGGTACCACTGAAAATGGTGACTGTGATGACGATGGCTTCTGCAGGTTGGTATTGAAATCGGAAGCGGCTATTTCTTGGCCTTTCTTAAGCACCGGGGCCTTGCCATCTCTGAGAACCATCCCAGGTCCGTCTCTGCCAAGGGTGAGGGAAGGGGCCCACATCTCCAGCGGCGTGGGTCCAGGTTGCCCCGCAGAGCTAGCCTGATTCCCAGAAGACCAAGAGGCAGTTTGGACCCTTGCAAGAGGAGAGTCTTCCTCTGTGAGGAAGCGGACTGACTTTGCAGGCTTGAGGAGAGGACAAGGCAGCACAGAAGTGGTTAGAGTTTGTGCGAGAGTTTGACCTGGGCTATTCGATACCCTATCATCACCTTTGTAAAATAATGACCTACGTAATTTTTTTCTGAAAACGGAACCAAATATTAACATAAGCCATTATGGGTAGAATCGCAGGTTCTGTTCAACTGAGAATGTAAGCGATTTTGCCAGAGGTGGCCAACATCATGATGAGGTGTCGTCAAAAAATGACTTAGGCCATTATTTTAGAAAGGTGACAATATTGAATTTTGTTTAATAATAATACATATATACATACACACATATATATATATAATACTAATAATAATTAACAAGCTCTGGCTTCATTAGAGAACATTAATTAAATTACCTTGTCTGTGTTGTTCTTATGTGATTCAGGTCTGACTAGAATTGATTGAGGGCTGTTCGGCAACCGTCGGTCATGCTGGTGTGCTTTTCCTTGAGCAGAAGCTAACTCCTTGTCCTTGAGGATAGAAGCAGCAGCAGATGGCGCTGTTGGCTCAGACATGCAGCCCAGTTGTCTTGTTATGGTGCTGCTGTGCTTCTTCCTTTGCAGGGGAGGGGAGTAGCCTGTGGGCTGAACCCGTGCAAAGTTCTGCAACGGGGCTAACGGATGGTTTGAATAGGAAATATGATTGTAGCGGGTCCCTCTCTCAGTTGAGCCTGCATAGCATAAAAAACATTACAATTAGGTAATTTAGCAGATGCTTTTATCCAAAGCGTCTTACAGTGAGTGAGTACAATGCAATTACAAGTATTAAGGAGCAGATGGGGCTAGGCATCTTGCTCATTCATGCTGTGCAGGTAGGCCAGGCTTGTTGTATATTGAACCTGCTATTTTGGGTGGGAGTTGACCACCCTAATCTCTAGACTATCCTACACCCATTGTGATTTGTGAAGATCCTCTAATATGAAGTGAAAATTATGTTTTTTAAATTATTGACATATATATATTATTGTTAAAATAAACAACTATTGTATGTCATTAATAGTATACAATATGAATAATTAGAAATGTTCATCCCAGATAGTGTCGTTTGTTTACAGAAACTGTATTTCCCGTACGTTAAGCACAGTCTGGTGTAATGTATCCTATCCAGGAGTCTGCCGAGCGATCTTTGTTATCAGTTTACAAATGTAATGGGATTTCACCCCCTTATCCACATCTACTATACTGTACATTATATGAAATTGCACAGTGGTGCAATTATACAAACTCAGACATTGTTTGCAAAAATCATTCAATACATTGAACTCAAGTGTAGGTTTACTGTTAATTAAAAAAAGAGGACAGGTGTGTTTGCTGCCCACTTACCTCTTTGTTGATGAAAACCCCGCTTCACAGTATCCCAACCGTGCGAAACCCCATATTTTCCGGTACCAGTGGATGACATTGTGTGTTGTGCTCCACTGGGGACAGATGGGATCTGTCCTGTTGAGTTTACAGCTCCATCTGTGTTTACACTATCAAGAGCGAGCACCACAGCAGGATCTTTGGAAGCTGTGGGCCTTCTTCCAGCTAGCATGTTGAAGGATGCAGTAGCCGCTTTGGTCTCCAACAGCCTTGCAGAGGTTCTACACAAAGATGATTAAAAGCTTAATCGTTGATAGTAGAACAAACAGCACAGATTATAGTGTAATAAAATATTAACACCTTGGTTTTTACTGATACCATGAAAACTGTAATTGCCTGAGATAACTAAATAAACATCCATCACTCCCACTTACCTGAGCACAGGGGTGACATAGTTGCAGGGCAGAATGCCGATTTTGCCAGTCCTGAGCGATAATCCACGCAGCCACCCTTCTTTGAAGCTGCCGTACACCCCCACCATCTCACCCTTCCTCAACTCCAATTCCTCCGGTTGACGCGGTTTGTAGGAGTAAAGTGCCGCACATCTGAGAGCACACACACACGCAGGTTTTTCAGTACGAGTCTCTTCACTGATGGTGGCCTATGTTGTAATGTATCACAAACATACCCGGACACAAAAGCCCTGGACACACTGCAAGCGACTAGAAGCGACGAGAGACAACTGAAAGTCAATGTGATTCAGCGACTTGTAGTAACGGTCGGCGGCGGGAAGTGGGCGGGCACAGAGTTAAACTACTGTAATCTCAACTCCAGGCGACGCCATTGAGGGAGACTAACAACGGGAGCTAGGGATAGCGTTGATTGACAGATTGACTTAAACATTTTCGAAAGGGAAAGATACGAGACGAGAGGGATAACTAGGCAACCAGAGCCTGGAACGTAAACAAGTGAACAACTTTCTGCGACAAAGATGGGCGGATCGCTTGCAGTGTGTCGGAAGCATAAAGGTTAAATAGAAGAATGTAGAACCATGTAGATCCTCAAATGGATTTTAAGCTTAATAGTATAGTGTTTGGCTTTAAATGTCATACTGCACTACACTTGTCAGTACTCACACATTGATAGAGAGCTGCTGTGTGGAGGTGTTCTTATTGTCAGACGAGGCAGAGGGTATGTGGGGGTTGACCAGAGCCATGGTGATTGTGGGCGGAGTTTCGCTGTGCATCTTTTTCTAAAGTATGCATTGGAAAAATATGCATTTTTATCTTTCAACACTGGAATAAAAAAATACATGCGGATTGAAACGCATATGTCAATACACACAGTAGGCCTACATCTACATGCACATACATATTGTACATTTATAGTATATTTGGAAGAATTTGCTTGGAATTCATTTCACAAACAATATACTTTAGGTTTCTAGCATTAGACTGCTGATGTTTACAATGAAATGCGGTGAAAAGTACTGGGATGTGTTCCAATGTTTATCTCCCACTCTGCAAAACTAAAATAATTAAAAAAAAAAAAGATAATTTTTTTGGCACTCAAACTATAAAACTAATATTACTAGCCTCAAGCATCCTGGTGCTCTCTTAAGCTAGAGTGCTAAACATGTCTGACAGGGTCCGGGTCAACTGCCTGTGACTCAGACATCACCCGGCCAAAGACTGTGGTGGGACTTTTTGTGGTGGGAGAGTCTATAAACCCATCCTTAATCCTTAATAATGACATGCTGTACCACGGCTGCTGTTGCCAATTTATTGTTGCAGCCATGAGTGTGTAATTACTATTATATATTTTCGACTTGTTTCTACATTAGCCAATAGAGTTCAAAATGCGGTATACACATAATACCACACCGCATTGTTTTGAGAACACAGATCTTATAATTGGACGTGAAAATGGGAACACCCGGAAACAATTAGGCAATGTAGCTGCTTAGCAATTTACAGCTAAACTGAAAGAACGATTCCTGGATTCCAAGAATCCTCAGGCTCTCCCATCAACTATGCTATTATTTCTTCACTGTTTTGAAGGTTAATGGAAATCATAATCAAGAATCTATAATCGCAGTCACACTCAGTTCTGTCAAAAGATTTCCTATGCTGTGAGGGAAACATCTGTGTTAAGTTGTTACAGTACCCTGGAGACATCTGATGCATTAAAAAAGGGTATGCATTACTGTTCCTACAACACTCTTCTGCTGCAGTTCATTTTCTAATCTACATATTTCAAGTCCAGATCATGAACCTCTTCTGTGCCTCTTTTGGAACATATACTGTAGCTATTGTCGTCATCCATCATAATGTAGATGAACGGAGCAATGAACAGCATTCACTGGGGACTGACTGACGTAACCACGATTTTTGAGGGGGAAGAAAGGCAGGCAGTCAGATGTGCTTACAATTTTTGTTAATAAAGAAATGGCTGGTTTTCACAGCTGCCACCCCCGAAATAAAGGAAGAAACTGTAACATATATTGTCTCTTGAGGTTGCTGGCCATCACTACCATTCAAATTTCATTTTATTTTTCTAATGAAGGTTGAATAATAGTGAATTATCTAACTTTAAATGCATTATGCTTTAGAAACCAATAACCATTGTTACAGTGTGACTGGCCATGACCGGTCACTACTCTTAAAGTGACTGTAAAAGCACTATTTCCCAAACACTGACAGCTTGCCGCAAGTAGGAATTGTTACGTGATGTTGTGGTTCACTGTACAAAACCCTCAATATCAATCATTGCACATGTCTTCATTGCTCATCTTGCATTGTTTTCACATAACCACGCTGACATTCACAGTGCACGTAGTCTCCTAGAGGTGGTGGGAAGCGTCGTCACTCAGTGGAAGGGAGTGACCATATGGAGCAGCTTCAGGGACCCCTCTCTTTCAGAACGCGTGGTCCACTCGTGGTGGGAGTAAAAGAGTGCTACCTGCTTGACACGACGAAAGCGCTCTGGGGCAGTGAAGAGGGGGTCTCTTATGTAATCAACTTGGCCAGTGAGTCATCGGCATCAGCATGCAAGACATAAGCACAGTCTAAGGGACTCTATGGGCCTCCTGCTCTCTTGTTCTGCATGTTCTTCACCGTGTTTCTTCAAACCTCTCTCTTTTCGGCCTACTGCCACACAAGGTTATGCTTTTAACTCTCCGAATGGTTTGGCCGCAAGAGTCATATTTTATTGGGTAGATATGATCTCAGAGGAAAGGTCACTATAGGCTTGACAGTACAGTATCAACCTAACAGGCATCATTACACTGGCACTATGGGCAGGCGGTGCATAGTGCCCACCTCTTCTTAAAGATGGCATTCAGTGAAATGAATAGTGTGTCCCAGGTTTTCAACCACATACACTGTATTTCAATAAAGTAGGCATTTTCGGAGACATGACAATTAACTCAGTATGACACAATTAAGAGATTTGTTGGACATACTGCTGTGCAGAATGAATTACCTTATAAAATATACATAAACAGTTGCAGAGGCTTTTATTTTAATGTCTTTTCATAACCTAAAGTACTTAAATATAATGATGAGAAAACACAGAACAGACATATAGTCTATATGTGGTGTCAATGTCAACCTTTTGGAAAGAATAATGGAAGCTGTACTGGTCTTTTATATAGGTCACAATACTAGTACTCGCTGTTAATTCAAAAGGAGCCTTGCCCTTATTTACATCTGCTTTTTCACATGTACTGTAATGTGCTGTGTAAAAGTGTGTCAGCCAACAATATATTGTACCCTCCCCTGAGCGCCTACATTTAGAGACTGGTATTCATATACAGTATGGTGATAGCATTGTTTAGCTCTCTGAAACTCTGATTATAAAGTCACAGCTTCATGAATGTTGCTTCTCCACTTACTGTACAATCATCTCTAACTCATCTTACTCATGTAGTGGCCAAAACAAAGTCTCTCTCTCCCTCATTCCTTAAGCTTATTGTAATGGTTCCCTCCCTGTCTTCTGACATACAGCCAGATTCCTCGGTGACTCAACTAAAAACATTCATTACCACTAAAAAAGCAATCCCATCTTTAGCAAAACAAGAATTTTCTTTGTGGATGACTAGGGAGGGAGAAATACCAAAATTAAGCAAAACATTAGTTCACTTAAGTGTGGACTAAAGGCTGATCAGCCCACCCACCTACGATAAAGTAATTAGGAGGATTAGAGAGGAATGTGAATGGTTAAAAGGTGTGAGGAGGACATGAACTCTTGCACAACGCTCACAAATGGATAATTCCAATTCTAGTCTCAGCCTCTTCCGTCTTTAGCACTACGTCTCATAAGCAATTCTGTGCTAAACGTCTGATACATAGACCCCTGTTAGCTTGACAGCACTTTCCGGAAGTCAATTTTCATTGGCAATGGCTGTTAATATCGTTGACATAGGGACAACAGTCGCACAATGGGTTGAGCGGGGCGACGGGTGATACAGAAGGCTAACTCCTCACCAAGTGTCAAGGTGTACCTGAGCAAGACACCTAACCTAAAGCTTCTGAACAAATTCGTCTGTATAAGTGTAATGTCCGACACGGTCGCTGAGTTACGTAGGTCGTCGTGCATGTCAATCAAAATAATATAGGCGGGTGTTGACGCAGTTAGCCAGCGCTGCGAGACTACATTTAAAGTGGAAAAACACAAACCCAAAAGGCACACGACTCACCTGCGACAGGTGTCTGTCAGAGCGCCGCTTCACGTGGTGGGAAGTCGCTTTAGAGGGACGCTGGGCGCCTTGGGTGGCGGAGGGAGCCAATAGGTAGTGGGGAGGAGCCTGATAGCGGAGACTGCCGATGGCGGCGTTCCCTTTGGTTGGCTGGTAAAGGGTGTCGCTGATGCTAGGGTGCTTTCCTTTGCTAGGGAGGGACACAGCGTTGCTAACGGGGGCCTGTGCTGGGACTACCTCGGGGTTACTGCCGCTCTCAGCGCGGTAGCAGGAAGATTCTGCTGACTCACTCCCCGCCTGACGGCGGACGTTGAAGAGTTTGGCAGCTACCGAGTTTGGCTGAAAGAGAACAGAAACCAGCAAAAGGAATTAGAAGAGGAAAACAAACCAAATAAAAACAAGGCGATGGCACAGGCAGACATACAGACTAAAATGCTCTCCCAAACTTTGCCACTTCCGCCTATCGTCTTCTTTGCAGCCTGAACGGGTGACAAGTCATCACCACCTCCCCCATACAACTTGTTGGTCAGGCAGGCAGGCAGGCACCCCCCCCCCCCCCCTCCCCACCACCACCTCTTCCCTGCAGTGGTGTTGTTTTCGCACCAACGAAGCGGAGAAAGCTTCGGCGCGTCTTCATGCTCGGATGCACCACACAAGGAGGAGGAGGAGGAGGTGGAGGAGAAGGGGGGGAACGGGGGGGTGGGGCAGGGAGGCGGGCTAGCTATAAGAGTGAAGAGCGGAGAAAAGTGGATGACGGAGAAGAGGAGGAGGAGGAGGAGGATGGTCACGAAAGAGGAGAGAACAGAGGTGGAGGAAGATGAAAAGCCATGCGGGGTGGGGGGGACAGAAAAGAGATGCAATTAGGGAAGGAGAAGATTACAATAACTGTGAAGATACAGTGATGCATAGGCAAGTGAAGCTAACAGGGAGATCAAGTGTATTCTATATATATAGAAATATACTTAAGTATATTGACTCTAATGTACACAAGCTCAATCTCTGGCGAGGACAGAGTGAATAGTAGAAAATAAAAAGGACTACATATTACACACAGCCAGGCAAGCCTAGAACGCCTGAATAACACACACAGCAGGGATGTAAAAAGTGAATTCATCTGTGGCCGGATATTCAAGACAGTGGCCCGGCAATGACCCACTGGACGACACCCAGAGGTATCACTCATTATGCAAGTTAAGCTAACAGACAGCTGGAATAAGGTAGGTACAAGGAGAAACTGAAAGCTACAAACTCATTCACTGAGAGAAGGAATGAGAATGAGAGAAGCAAAGATAGAAAGAACCAACCTCTAAATAGTGAAGAGGGAAAAAGCCCACTTGGTCTCCGAGCTTGGCTTCAATCCAGTGTTTATCCAGCCGTCTGATGACAGTGAGGATGTCTCCCTGCAAATCAGTGTTTGACAGACGGATGGAAAACAAGAGAGTTTGAGTAAAACAGAGGCGTTTGGGACTGAGTCTTCTCACATGCAGAAACCATTCAAACGGTCTGTTGCCCGTCTTAGCAAGACACCCGCTACGTTTATATCTGAAGGCCTGGTCCTTTCCGTGGCTAGTGCCACTCTGAAACCTATGTGACCATCTGCTTGTGCAAAAATAAATGCGACTTTAGTTTGCTTTAATGGACAGCATAAGAGCACCCTTGTGTTATATAACTCCATTAGAAATGGCTACGAGACACTGCAGCAGAGGACTTCTTACGGCTACACAAATTTGTTGGGACTCAGGGCCTTTCAAACATCGGCTTGAGGAGTTAAAGTACCAGAAAGCAAAGATTATAAAGAAAACACAACAAAAGTGTGTTCATTAGTCAGCGCTTTCTATCCGACCACAGAGAACAATAAAATACTGGAGGCTTCTGACCTGGGTGGGGGCAAATGGAATGTAGTGCACAATGTACTGGACAGGAAATCCCCTACTTCAAGACTGCCAAAGAAGCCAAGCGTCATAGTCCAAAGACTCTACCCTGTCAAGCGATGCCCCCCCCCGCACCCATTTACTTTTGTTGAAACTAGTTCATTCCAGAAGCAGGCAAACCTACCTTGAAGAAGGCCAGACAGTATTTGCAGTCTCCCAGGTTCATGTCGTTGGGGTTAAAGTCGCACAGCGCTCTACAGAGAGCTGGGAGTTGGGGCTGCTGCAAGATCTGCTCTTGACTGGCAGGGGCCAACCCACTGCTATTGTTAATGTGCCAGCTCTCGTCCACTTTGTGTCTCGGGGTGATACCGTTACCAGGGGCAACGACCAGTTCTCCCAAGGTGTCCTTTTCACGGCTGTACAAAGTTCTGGTACTGAGCTGGAAAAGAGAGCATGAGAACATCTCATATGGCACTGAGGCTGTGTTTAGCAGCATTATGTAAAACATGATAAATTATGACCGACAATATTTTAGATGGTAAAAATCTATCTCTTGACGGATTTGGGGTAATAAGCGTCCCACATGCAAAGGGGCACTAGGTTACACTTTAGTATTCAGTAATGTCAGGTCTATTAAAGAAATACAGCCAAACCTAATTCACATGCTTTCCTCTTGGGTGAAACATGAAACTTTCAGAATGACCTACTTATATGGTGAAAAGGGGTACTAGGCACTTTGGGAAAATAGACATTTGTTAGGTAGGCCCAATGAAGGACAAAATCAACCAATAACACACAAAAGTGCATTATAATGATAACATATTAACAATGTGTTTCATTGCACCTTGAGAGGCGAATCATACAGTATATATGTGTTGTTAGCCTACACAGGAATAGCAATGGCAACGTAATGTCCACAGTAATGACAGAAAATACTGTATGTTCTCATTAACATATTCTAGGTTCTCCAAAACAAGGTGCACAGATATGCTGGCAAAAGTGAATGAGATAGCTACTAATAATAGAGCTTTACTATGTGTTGGTGTCATGCAGACTTTTTAATGATGTTGTGATTACATCTATACACTGCAGGCTATTTCTAACTGTGATAACTGCTGAAATGGATATGTGTTGGGTTCTAGAAAATATCAAATACCTCTAGTCCTAGATTACTGTGACAATGTAACATTCTCTCACATCCTTATCCAAGAAATGTCCTGTATAATCAGAACATAGCCAGTTTTCTGGGAGACATCCAAAAACATAATCACTAATAATCAACTATACATTTGTTCTGTACATCAATAGATGAGTTTCATTTATACTCGGTCTACCTGATGCGTATGTACTGTATGAAGGCCTATAGCCAATTCACTGCAAATTGTTATTATCAAATTATACAAGAAACATTTGTGAATAATATTTAGTTAACTACTTGCTTTATAGCTCAAAACAGAAGATGAACCTGCAATGTATCCAAAATGATATGGCAGAAGAACACTTGGGAAGTTGAATGGTAACAAGGCACAGTGAAGGATACTGTTTAACTGCGGGCCACGCACTCACCTCATCATTGTACCCTTGCTTTTTTCCGTGCTCAACACCCTGCGACTCCTGCTTCTGAACTTCCCGGACTACTGTGCTGCTGTCCCTGTCCAAGGGTACCATGTAGCGGGTAGACTGTCTGCCCCTGCCCGGTCCCATGGAGCCTTGGTGTCACTCCAGGAGAAGCCCTAGCAGGATGTTCGATGGGAGCTCCTCACTGACCTGGCAAGACAAGAAGAGTGCGACACGGTGGGCAGAGCAGCTTGGATCGGGCTGCCAGACGTCTCTGCAGGCAGGGCTTACAGAATGTACGCTGGCAGGGCAGGACCTTGGCTGACACATCCAGCTGCTCGAAATACAGAGGACATTCCAGCAAGTCTAACAGAGCCAGCTCCTCCATTTTAAAAGGACTCACTGTGTGTCTGCTGAATCTGACACATTCAAAATACTGTTACCGCCCATACTTTAAAATATCAAAAGTAGGCCAATACAATGTAATACAATGACGGTTTACATTTGGTGCTCTTGACAGCTGTAATCTGTAATCAATTTAACACTACGATTTGTGATAGGCGAAACAAGATGGGCTATTAGGTAGTAGGCTAGGCTATAGTAGTTAGTCTGCCTTGCCTGTTGCTTCTTATGCACAGGTGTCATGTCAACTCACCTAGTCAGGTGAGGCAGGTAGCCTAGAACTGGAAGTATCGGCTACTCAGTGGAGATAAAGGACATGTCATATATTTAATCAAAAGCAGATCTTAACAACATATGGTTGTACCACGTGTAGCTTCCGATTGTTGAAATGGTACGTTCCATAAACTCCGATTAAGAAATGCGCAACGAATACAGAGAATGTGACGTTCTTTCAGTGACAAAATGTGGGAGGTCCAGTCTATGCAGTCGGCGAACGTACATTTACACTGTTCTATGTAATAATAACTCATCAAGTAAGCGCGTCTAACACTTTTCAAGTTGATTTACCCTATCAAGTTAAAAACGACATTGGCTATAATGCGATGGTTGCTAATCCAGTGAAATTGAGCGCAATATGCCTATTTTGTTTTGTTTCCAATTTCCGTCAAGCGTTCTGTGAATTGCTTTTACGCAACGTAAGCGTAACAATGTTGTGTCTGAAGGTTGTTGTTGTAATGCTATTTACTATTCAGGCGTGATTCAGACTAAAAGCAAGTTATATTCTTTCAGTCATGTACCATAGTCTCCCTCTGCTGGTATATACACGCCACTTCAACATAACCACAAAATCAATGGTGCATAACACACTGGTCAAATATGCATACTCCAGCTATAAGAATATATTAGGGACTTAAAGGTGATCTTAATGAGTATGATCAACCTTTTAGTAGATCAGTAGCATCAACAGATTTATATAATAATATACAGAAATATTTCTCATGCATGCATTCACAAAATTGGGAAACTATTTAACGTATTTATTTTACAAAATAAACAAAATATACTATGTTCACATTGATAAAACATCGGTAAATCTCCCATGTCTATTGTATGCATTCTGTCTAAATCCATTGCTTGGATTTACACACTAAAAATTCCAAATCTCAAACTCCCTGATTTAACATTCAAAGGGTAAATCATTTATTCATATTGGCTGTGTGCCTAATGTTCGGGACAACCATATTAATTTTTTAAACAAACATGAATCTTTCAATTCTGCCCACGTGTCGAAAACTTGGGGAAATGTCTTTTAAAGAAAGACAGGGGAGCGTGTGTTATTGGGGAGTGAGAGATTAGCCATGATTTATTCAGCTTGTGCCTATCAAAGCTGATACAGGAGCTTCCATTCAGCCCTAGAGTTTATTGTTACAGGGAAAGCAAGGTGGAGCCTTTCATGAACAAGATAGACCCCCCCACCCCCCGAGCCCCCAACCCTTTCAGAATGTTTTGTATGTCTGGTAAGCAATTTGGTTTTACCATTGATAATTCTTCCTAGGTCAAAACAAGCACTTGTGGCCAAAATCGTCATCTGCTGACTGCAGTTCATTTATTTTATTCAGTGCTCTCATCTGTATGCAGTAGACCACTGCAATAATCCGGCACAGAGGCTTAACTAAAGGAGGGGACGCCATTGTTGGAGTGTTTGTGTGAAGTCAGTCCATAGTCTTCCTCTTACTGATCGACCAGTCATTTTGGCCCATGCTGAAAGGCCTTTGATTTTTTTTTGTGAGGAGTGAAGAGTTTTGTTTGACGCTGCTTGTGATATATTCTGGGTGATAGAAAGGAGCGGTTGTCCCCGAGGAATGGCTCTGCGCATGGTGTCCTCCTGTATCAGATGATTGTTGCTTGCTGTATAAGGCGGGCTTCTTGTTGCCACAAACTCACTGAATGTGATCTATTTTTACCTTGCTCCCCACCATCCTCTCGTTATGTATCTTATTGTAAAACGGCCCAGTGGAGTGAACGGAGAGGATGCGAATCTCTCTTTACGTTGCTCTGCTTCCTCCATCCATCTCATCACAGGCTGTGATTAATCAGTTCCGTATGTTGTTACAATTGATTGTTACAGTCTAGATGGCAGAGAATGGGCCACATTTGGATGAAGCTATAAGCTATGGTTCATAGAGAAGCACTGGTCCTGCAATGCTGGAACAACCGGAAGATCAACTATTTCCCAGAAGAGAGGATGAATAGTGTACATGTGGGTGTGTGTGTGTGTGTGCGTGCGTGTGTATGTTTGCGCGCATGGAGGCACATAGAAGCAGACGTGGTGATTTGCAGGTG
>JAODTR010043852.1:0-26517 GCA_025399935.1 Amblyopsis rosae | reverse complement strand
GTGTGTGTGTGTGTGCGTGCGTGTGTATGTTTGCGCGCATGGAGGCACATAGAAGCAGACGTGGTGATTTGCAGGTGTGAGTTCACCTAAATACATATTTGCACATCAGTGCGCCTTTGTGAGTCTATATGTGAAAGTATTCGGCTCAGTTATTAAGCCCATTATGTCTAGGCATTTGTCTTTATGGTCCAAACACAATATTCATGTGTAACAATGGATTGCAGTTTGCTCTCACCACGTTGGGTCCATCCATTCAGCCTGGGCACGGTATTTTGAGAGTGTAAAAGTACACATAAGTACATGGTCTCTAACTGCAGCTGCTTCACAGTTCTTCCACCCACTGTTTGTTCTGCTTGGTCTTTACTGCTGGCAGATAGAATGTCATAAATATTGTATATTATGATAAATAAATCAAACAACCTCTTTATTTTGTACTGCCAGTGCATTGCCATCACATGTATGCAGTAGGCAGTAGGTCATTGTGTATACAGTATATGAATCAGCATACTTTCTTATATTTCTCTTTTGAATATTATGTGTTACTATCATTAAAGTGGTGAGGAAATACTGTCCTAACTCAAAACAGCATTTTGAATATCCTTAGCCATAGTGGTGTGCATATTGCGATAACTTGTACAAATATCATCGTATAAAAAGCTCCATTGTATCTAATCAGAAGGCTGTGTGAGCAAAGTCACATTGCAGTGCAACAACACAAAAACCGTTCCACCCGATATTACGGCGTCGTTTTAAATATGCCTTGCCATTGCTGTCATATCGTCTGAGAGCTGTCAGCGCCGTGTGTCCCGTCATTACTCATGTATATGACACAGGCTAGCCCTATGTGTCAGGCTGCAGGCACTGCATATTGTGGTTGTGACTTTATGGTACACTTTGCATTTGTGTCGCAGTACAAACAATAGCCTATAGCCTGAGGGAGGCAATCATAGAGCATGTGCACATAGCCTACAATGTGTTTAGCCTAAAGCATGCGAGCCCTACATATAAAAAGTCGTATAGGGCACCAAGTTTTTCTAGTGCAACTGCAAGAATGTTCCGGCAGCTGTTTAGGTAGGAGAGGTACATTTGGGAAAACCCAAAATAGGACACACACAAACACTAACACAATCACATGCGCAAAAACACGCTCAAGCAAACTGCCAGCTGCCTCCTCCCTGCCTATGGGATTGTATTATGATTTCCTAGTTTCCCTCCTTTACACAATTGCTTTCTCCCTTCTTTAAATGTACAGTCATTGATTACTTTCTTTAACAAACATTGTCACATTGTCTTGAACAGAGGGCACACCCCTCCCTCATCTGCAGAGGGCTTTGTACTCCTCTCTGCTGCTGCTCCTCCTCCTCCTCCTCCTCTCCACTTCTTTACACACACACAGAGAGAGAGAGAGAGAGAGAGAGAGAGAGAGAGAGAGAGAGAGAAAAGACCTATTGCATGTCTATGCACATACATTATGTTTTAAACCCAAACAATGAACTGGGTCAGGTAAGGTTCTGGTGGGTGCTGGAACACAATCAAGGAGTATGGCAAAACTGTCTGTTATCACCTCATTCTGTCAGCCCATGGTCTATTTGGCTGGCCTTGTGTTGCTTAAAGAAGTCTACTTCAATCCACCTACATTATTCACCATGATGGGAAGAACATGCCCACTAGGAACATGTGTAAGCAGGTGGGTTTAATTTAAGTGTCACTGCATAATTATTACCTTAAAAAAAGGCATACATACAAATATAAGAAAGGTATTGTTTTGTGGCCCACTCGAGTACAGTTATGAGACACTTCTGAATGTCCTCCCCATCTGAGTCATCCACCAGTGATTTTTGAGAATCAGTCATCAGCATATTCAATAGAAGAAGACCTGTGGCATAAAGCAGAGCAACGCCACATTGTGGGAGTTTGAATACAATGTTGAAGCAGAACGGTTTCACAAGCCGTTGATGAAAACTAATTAACACTCCTTGACAGGGTCTTTGTGCTCGTATCTGTGCATTTTTTTAAATGGAGAAACTACTTTCCCTTTTGGCAGACAGAAATCGGTGTTCATATTAACAGCATAGAACAGCTTCAAGATTAGTATGAAAAATGAGTTTTGCTTTAATCACCCGAATTAAGTATTTAGTTTTCTTCCTTCAAGGACAAGATTGCTCAGTATGTGTGGCCACCCTATGAAAAGAAAACCCCTGAATCATTACTGAAGGCACAGTAAGCAGCAAATACCTTTAATGCAATAACACTAAAATTATTATTACATCACTTGCCACGTGAAATAAAATGTCTCTGTTTTTTTGGTTTTTCTCTCCTCTCAAACAAACCCCCTCAATTTGACCAATTTGATGTGCTTCTGTATGTCTAATTCAAACTCTAGTGTAACGTGTTATACTTTCTTAAACGAACAATACACAATTTGTGCCTGAACATACTCTTGCGGTTAAAGACAGCATTGCAAAAACATTATTTTGGTTTGAAACTCAAATATAAAGATACACATTTGGCAGAAGTCACCAAATATCTTATAGCTGTCTGCTATTGCTGCCCATTAAACAATAATGTGTTTGTACACAGGCCTGGCTCTGTATATAAGAACACAAACAAAGTGGTGCAGACTGCACACAATAACAAAATCCTAACCTTCGGAATGCATTTCAAAGGGAGCACCGTATGAAATGGCATTGAAGGGAGAAGTGTTCACTGTATGTTTTGATTGAGTTCAAATATCAACAAGCTTTCGCCATAATTACTTACTATACCTTTAATGCAACATGCCTGTATCCAACGGTAAAGTCTGTTGTCAACTGTGATTTAACACGGGTTTGCTTGTTTCTCTGCTGTGGGCTGCATGCATGGGTGAGTCTGACCTGAGTGACACTGTAGCATTAGCGGCGGCTGCTGTTGCTGCAGTTGAGAAAGTGTGTCACGAGTGATTAACCTGACTTGTGAACGTCATCGAGGGGCCAGATCACATCTGCGACTTAGGCGTAGATGTAATGTGTATGGCACTCAAGCACCCAGAAATGTCACCGGTATCTTGAAGGGTTTATGTATTTGCTTACAGCGAGCCTTGTAGGTCCAACACATACACACACATATACACACAAACCCTTTCTGCTCTCTGAAAATGGCAGACTCTCAGAACTTACAGCACTTGCAGTAACAGCAGAAGCTGAACAGTATTTGTATATAGCAGTCTGCTGTAATAACCTGTTATTATATGCCATTATGTGGCATATAATAACACACAAACACTGTCTGTGAGACGTCATGTGTGATTTCGTTAGCAGACATTAAGTGGGCCTGCCTTCTGTATGCAAACGGTCTGAATCTAGCCCAGGCATGTTGGGTGAGAGTTAGTCTCAGCCTCTTCAGTTCATTAGCACTAAGTATAAGCAACTCTGTGCTTCCGTAAGGTAAGGCTGGCTCTGCGAGACTAGGTGAGAGCTAGAGCCTCCTCCATCTAAAGTTAGAGCGGGGCTGTCTTCCATCATGGCTAGCCCCAAACTGTGGATGTATCACAGGCATTCTCAGGGCAGATTATTAGTTCACTCCACCTTTCACAGTCTCCACCAACGCCTCCTCCACAAACACCCTTCCCCAGATCAGCTCGGCAATTCTGATTCTGAAGCGTTCAGATGTTTAGATTGCAAGCAGCGAGGCTAGTCCGCTTGGCATCACAGCGAGTGGAGGGAGATGGAGGAGGCCGGAGCACAAACAGATTGAGTAATCACGTGCTCCCTTATGAGGTAAGCTTGGCTTCAGAAGCTGTGGGGTGGTGTCACACTGCTAAGCCCTCCATAGTGGGCATGATAGATTGTAAACTAAATAATGATACCACTACTACTACTACTACTACTACTACTAATAATAATAATAATAATAATAATAATAATAATAATAATAATAATAATGCTGATCATAATCGCAGACTGTGTCATTATTATTACTAATATTATTATTATTATTATTAGTAGCAGTAGTAGTAGTAGTAGTACAGTAGTAGTAGTACATAATAGTTACAATAATTACTTATTATTGTATCTGTAAATGATTTTGCTACAGCCCATTACTTTACGGTAATGAACTACACCCATCATTGTATTTGAGAAGACTGTGTGGCTGAAGGATTAGATGGGACAATGTCATACGTCTGTGTCAAATCCCTCTCTAGCTCATTTCAGAGGTTGTCACTGTTCTGGTTTGAAGGATGGCATTCTGGCACTTTGAACGGAAGCAGATGTAGTTCCTTGATAAATTCCTTCAAACCCCAGCGTCTTGTTCCCTTCCTTTCTAGATTTCTTGCCTCCTTCTCCCGCTAGCCCGAAGCAACACGACAAATACATTAGTTTTTCGCCTTTTGCCATGATGGCTGAATGATGGCTTGCAGCAGGTTGCTAAATGAGAGTCTCAGACCGGTGATGAAAGTAATCAAGCCTTCCTTTTTAAACAGTGACACCGAGCAATAGAGATTAATGGGTGCACAGGAGCCTCAGCACTATCATTGTGTCAGGCAATAACACTGACTGTTGGGCCAACTATACTAAATATTAGCATCTGTGTAGAAGAGCGGGTAAATGTTGTACACTGCATCAATTGCTGTCTTTCCACTCTCTCTAAAAATAATCCCTTTTGTTCATTTAGAAAATGGTCTAGATTGCTGTTTACATCTCTTCATTACACCTATTGAACGTGGATCCATGCGGAGTGATTCACTTCCACTCACTAGAACATTCATTCAAAATGTCTCCTCTGGTTTCATAATCGCAGACCTGAATGTGCTCCAACGAAATCTGCCCAGATATGTAGCGTCAACAGCGTAAACGCTGTTGACAATAACAGCCCAATGTTTGGGAGATTAGCAAACGTTTGAATTTCACACAAATCTGCCATCTGTCTGCGAAATATAATCACTGGAGGATTACTTCTGCACAAACTGTCTACGTAATGTGAGGAGTCATCTGCTACTGTGCTGAGCTTCGCGTATCGCCTACTGTGTGCACCCCTCTCAAAATCCATCCTGCAGTGTATTGTCATGCACAATCATACTGGAATATAGTATCCTCACTGGAAAATGTAGCTTGCCCTTAAAGGGAGAGTCAGCGAATGTTTCCCCATTTATGGAGCCATGGCTGTGTAGAAACACCAGATTATATTTTCAGCGCACATAAACATGGGCAGCTAGTGGACTGTGAGGAGATATTCGCAGAAAAGACGTATAGGCTTACAATCGCTGACTGCATCTTTAAACGATGTCTTCCAAACAACAAGTATATTAATGCACGTGAGATTGTCGCTGGTATACTGTCCCTGACCTTTGCCCTGATCATGCAAATAGATTGGATTACATTCAGAGCATTGAGAATAGGGTTGTCTTTACTGGCCCACATACCAGGCCAGCATCATCATAAACATGACATTTACAACAGCTGTGGATATTAATGAACTCTGTATGTAACTGTATAGCATAATAATAATAATAATAATAATAATAATAATAATAGTAATAATATTTTAAGAAAACAACCCTGCAATTATTCTGTTCCATTAGGGACTTTGAGTGTTACATCACATGACTATTGTGAAGGGTTTGATTTTAATTAAACCCTGAAACCTTCTAGGAGTCAAATTGAATGCTCAATTTTAATGCATGTAGAGATTATTTCGCTTACTACAGTAATAGCTCTGTAATGCACAGAGCATGGCTTTTCCCCAGGCCCCTGTTAAATGGCATGAAAGAAATTAACAGAATAGTTATTGCTCTCATAGACTAAAATGAGCATGTGAAGGAAATCCTCTGAAGCTATCCGGGAAAGCTTTATAAAGCAAAGACACCTCACGGCTTAGGCATCCAATGCCAATTGGAGTGCACGAGGGGCAAATTATGGAAGAAATGAAGATGACTATTTCCTATTGATTACTGTTTGTGCCTACACATAGCCAGAGTGGCCAGCAGATTTTCATTGAGCAAGGTGCAAATGTTAATGTTAAGAGAGGAGAAAAGTTAAATGACAAAATTCATAATGAAAGAATATTCGTGCCATAAATTCTGTCTGGTGAGAGAGTTAGCAGGATTACTTCGCCTTCCATCAGATCTGAACAGTTTTCCTTTCTCAACGTATTCGTTGTCTTTCCCCTCAGCCAAGCGGCAATCTGTGATTATTTCTAGATTTATGGTGCAGTGTCCTGCAATATTTTATCCTGTGCAGACGCACATGTGGATTTAGTAGTGCAGTGTGGCCTCTAGCGAATGCCACGCTATGCTTCTTCTATGGTGTGGCAATGCCGATCACTGGCCCTTACAGGTGATTTATCATCAATGGGACTCCTGCTCAGAACAGCCTGTATATTCTCCAGCACGGCCCTTGAGAAAAGAGGCAAGGTAATGAGGAGTGAAATGATGAGCAGAAGGCACCGTGTATACGCAGTAAATCTCCACACCGGCAGAAAAGGCCGCAACCCGGCACGATACACCCGCTACAAAGCATGTGGTGCCAGGCCCCACTTAACACTGGGCGTGGCCCTGCGCGTCAAGTGTGCTGATTCAGTGAGCGCAACCGTACACAGTGCCGAGTTCCCCTTCTCTGGTCCGATGCCTCTTGTAGGGGAGGAGGAGGGGAGGAGGAGGGGAGGAGGGGAGTTATGTATATTTTCTCCTCACTATGTACCTGTACCTAGAACATTTTTTTCCCTTCTTTCTCGCGCTAGTAGAAGTATATGAGCTAAGTGCATGATGATGACGAGGCTTTGCTGGAGAAGAGAGATCCAGTGGTCTACAGAACTGCTCGTTTAATAGAGATAACCAGCTCTACCATGGTGGCTGTCTAAGCCCCCATGCGAGAGCTCAGATGATTGAATGTCTGCCGCTGTACCGCTGCTCTCTGCTGGCGCCGGTGCGGAGAGAGGTGAGTGAAGGCATGTCGGCGCCTTAGTGGAAATGTTTAGCCTCGCAATATACTCAGCGCCTGCTGATGTCAGCACCGATTGACTGATACCTGCCACTGTGTGTGTGTGTGTGTGTGTGCGCGTGTGTGTGTGTGTGTGTGTGTCTGTTGTCACACACGCGAGTGCGTGCGCGAGTGTGGGCCTTTACATGTGTGTATTGGTTTGTTCCTGCTCCTGCTGTGATGCCCCACAATGCGGAGGTCTACAACCCATGACATCCCAATCTGATTCTGAGATTTATTTAGGAATCTGTTCTGCCGGTGTCTTCACCCATCGTTCTTGGCAGAATAAGGTCAAAGCAAGTGTCCTTTATGAATTATATTTTATTATGCCCTTGTATGCTCTCCAGAGAAAAAGCACGGCAACCACTGGTAAAGATTCTCATGAATTCTCATACTGGTTGAAGTCAGTGGGATGTTTTGTGCCAAGTAAATTATAAAGAATGCTTTTAAATTGTTTATTAATATTTACTGTGATTAATTGGCCCTGTAACCATATTTAATTTGGAATTGGAATTAGAAATTTGCCTGCAAGCTTCCAGGCAAACAAAAAGTTAGTGAAGTGTAGCTAAAACTACATCATACACATTTGCACACACATAAAAAGACGCCAAGCTTAACATAATGTAAAAGTCAGAGGTTTCTCTATTAGTCACATATGAATATTCACATTTCCATTCCCTTACATCTGAATGATTGGCTTTACAGTAGATTATTCTGGAGGACACAACTAGATCACTCCCAATAAAGATTTTTCAGAGGACGACAAATGCTTTCAATCTTATTTTTCAACGCCATCGTTATCAAGCTCACCAGAAATCATCTTTCATGTATTGTATAGTACTGTCCCCAATGCAATGGTATAAGCAACACCCCAGAAAGCAACATGCTAAATTAAAAAGAAAAATGCTGCTTAAGAACGTTGGTCTTCCGCAGTCCTCTCCACACCCAAATAGAATTACACACACAACGTGCGCTGTTTATGTATTCATTGGATTAACAGTGAAATCCTGCTTGCTTGGTTTTTACATCATGCTTTTATTATTCGTTATGTAAAAAAACATGTCTTTCCTTCAAGCTTAATAGCCGATAAGCAGGATAATTCCCCCATTCTGTAAATCGCACAACCTTTGCGGCGGCGTCATTTTCTAATACAAAGGCTGTAATCATTTCGTCAGGGCTGTCTCAAGCTGAGAGCTGTTGCGGGAATAGCAGAGCCCGGAGGCAAACCTGCCGGATAATTGAGGGTGGAGCTCTAGTGATGTGTTTGTGATTTAATGTTACTTTGGTTGTTATCGACCGGTCTTCATGAAGACTGGAAAGCTGCCCATAGACCATGTCCTGCCCTATTGGCTATCGATCTACTAGGTAATATAACCTGCTGAGAAAAGGGGTGGCCCCAGCAAGAACAGGCTATAGCATATGTCAAGAAGGCCAAAGAAACAGGCGTAGGCCAATTTAGATGCCGGTGAATGTGTCATAAGCAAAAAGACATTCATTGATGCTTTTTTTAATCATGGTTGTGTATTACTGATCAGGTCGAGCTAAGCATATGGTGAAATGCCATCTGCAATGGATGGAGAGGCATCCGATATCAAAGGGAGAGATTTTGTGCAGACTTCCTATTGAAAAGTGGCTATGAGTAAGTGATATGTATCCACATCATCACCAAGGAGATGGAAAAACAGGCATTATATCCTTGATGTTCATTATGTTTCAGTCACCTTTCAAAGTCTTGCTAATTCATCCTCTGCTGAAAATAACCCAATGCCCTTTTCTAAATGAATTCACAGCTACAGCCACACAGCTATAAAAGAAAATCAAAGCTCAATTTCAAATGTTAACCAAGGGCAAGGTAGCTTAATGGTTATAGAACGTCAGTCGCTCAGCCGAAACATTTACTTGTAAGAAGGCAGAACTTTTCTAACCCCGCTCCTTAATATGTGGACTGCACGCTGCTTTGTCTGTCTATGTGAGCTGACTGAGAAACTAATAGTCCTCAAGTCTGATCTTTAAAAAGAATCTCATCTCTGCTACATGACTAGCACCAACTACAGTGCACTGTACAGTATTTGCATATCATTTACACTGCAATGATTCACCTAGTTTCTCTAAGCCCCCCATAACAAAGCCTTTTCTTTGAACTGTTGTAGGACACACATTGTCCCAGTTCTTCATCCATCATCATGCATACTGGGTTTTTTGTTTTTTGGTGGGGATTGCAGTGATGCAGGTCCCAAGCCTCGCTGCTTGCAGATGCAATGTGGCGACACTGCAGAATATGTTAACTAAAAATAGTGCCATCTATAAATGTGCAACTATGGTTCTCTTCCCGTATGCTTGAGATCCTACTTAAAGCGGCTAAAAGGAAGGGAAGGCTCTGTTTCACGTGTTAAAGAAGGCCCATTTGAGTGGCGGTGGGAGGTTATAGGGGGTGGTGTGACACAAAGAACAGTTGTGATTTCACTCCAGTTGGAACTTGCTTTTGTAAAATTGTTTAAACTTTGAAGCTGGCATTTAGCTGTCAACTGTAAAAATGGAAACGCATCATTAAACTGGCTGAAGATAACAAGAGCATAAAGGAGCAGAGATAAATACATGTTCAACTAATTTAATAGCTTTTTTCCACACGTATACAATAAGGGATTGAAATAAATACCCACTGGTATTGTATAGTTCACACAACATGATCTACCCTATAATTAAACAACACCGGACAGTAAATGTTTACAGACATCCAGGCAGTGCTTTCCTCACTGAAATAGTGCAAACTAATCCACCAAACAAACAAATTGAATGTGTTTTCGATGCTAGCTGTGAAATGACATGCAGTGCTGTGATGATAAGTCTATACGTAGCGCGATAGTCCGACCGCCGCTAACACACAGCACAATCTCATTACATCCATAGAAAAACACCTATAATATCTGCAGATGCATTATGTGATAGGTTTATGAGCTAATGTTGCCCCTGAGGTTGCTTTAGCACGCCTGGCTCACAAACACAGCTCTCCTAGGTCAAAACAGGGTTAGCGGACCCAACCGGAAACCCTGGGGGTAACAGGGGTAACCTGATCACATGTGCTTATCATAAACAATACTGTGCATATGACGACGCCGGCGACGCCGCTCGTGGCCCTTTACTGCGTGTGCTTTGTTGTTTTGTTTGTCGTTTAGTTTTTTTTTCTTTCCCAGACCCTGCGTTGACAGTGGTTCTACCACATGGTCCGTCAGCGCTCTCTCTCTCTCTCCGTCTGGTCTGGTGATCTTTCACCCAGAGCTAGCCACGCCTACAGGGGGTATTTCCGGAGCAGCTCAGACTGCCACATGTTCTTCCTCTCTGGGAAGCGCTCGGGTATCCTGATGCGCCGGAAGTCCTGAATGCACTTCTCCAGCTCTTGCTCGGGGGTCATCTTCTCCTTGTTGGCCTTCCTCTTGGCCGCCTCGCGCTCCCGGACGCCGAAGGTGCGCATGCGCAGCGCGTCCGTCTTGCGCTTCACCTCCGCGTGCTGCGGCACCGCCTGCGATGGCCTCTTCTTCATGGCGCGGTCCAGCGTCTGGATGTTGTGGGGTGGCCGGGCGGCCGGGCTGCAGATGACCGTGCCCTGCGGAGAGCTGGCCTCCGACTGGCTCTCGGAACAGGAAGTGGAGAGCTCGTTGAAGGAAGTGCCGCTCTCCCCCCCGCGCTCGCTTTTGTGGCTCTTGCAGCAGCAGTCGCAGTGGGAGGAGGACCACCTAGACGGCCCACCTGGAGAATGTGAACACACACACACACACAACTGTCAGTTTCCATTACCATGCGCTGCAGTAGATTAGTACATTTAGTGTTGTAGCCTGTCGCGCTCCAAGCTAACGCAACCTAATCTTACGTTCTGAACAGTGACAGATTCCAGCCGTAATCAAAGAGAACAGTTTGCGCATCTCAAACAACCCAACCCAGGCAAACTGATTTTTCAACGTCACCCAAAAATCTAAATATTAGACTATCAACTGATTTTGCTATGGGAGAGGATGGGTGCATGCATGTTTATACGCACTAATATACATATATAGATTTGCCTTTGACTTTTCATTACTGAATATTGGAGAGCGGTCAGTATGTGTGCATATTGCTCATTCAGATTAAGGAGTGCCCCACAGCTCATTACAGACCCTTCCCACTTCCCAAAGGAAAGGCTGGTCTGGGAGCCAAAGCAATCTGCTTTGTTCCCACGTTTTCCTTATTAGAGCTCTAATGTGACTGCCCTGTAATAATAAGATGATGCATTCATCTCCGTTTTGGACTCCCGTAGTCAAATGAGTCAGAGAGGTGATTCTAAGGACGCACAAGGCATTATTCATCTGGGATGTTAGCCGGTGGCAGCAGAATGGGGTCAGTCAGCAGTGGAGTGAGAACCCTTTGGGACCCCGGCCCACTGTCATCTACGATGGGTACAAGTGTTTAACCTGAGAACAGACTCTCTGCTGCACTGCCTAATCCTGCGTCATATTATTTCTTCCCACACGGTCAATTAAATCGGATTTTATACGAGTGTCTTTCTAGTTTCAGGCCTGTTCAACTCCAAAGAACAATAGAGGATGGCGGTTCTATAAATGTCTTCTCGGCTTGCTACAATTATCTTCATCACATGCCATTCCTGACCTCAACAACAATTTTAGACATCATTGGGCACAAATGCTTTTCCAAGTTGTCATTTCAATTTAACAAGTCAAAAAACTAGATACAATAAATAGAGACGTTCTAAAGTCCACGCAGCGCAAAATAAATGTGTGGTGCTCTCTCGAACACCGCTTTTTATTGGAAATAATCTTGTGCATAGGCGATAAAAATAAAATAAAACCAACTAATGGATTTTCCAATGTATTGTCTCAGAGTCAATAACAATGATTTTTTTTCAGTGGGAACAATAATTTGGCCATTACCTCCTTCTAATATGTGCACCAATTTATATTGAACTGAGTTCAAAAGGGATTTTAACCTCTCACTGCTTGCTATAATAATGACCTTATCGCTCGTGCCATGATTGTGTTGGGCTGATAGTGAGAGAGTCACTAACAGCTTTTTAATGGCTTATCCGTGAGTAAAGAGGCCAATCAGAACAGCAATTTCCCCCGCACAGAAAATGTATCAGGCTGGATACAGCATCCGACCAGCAGCAGGCAAATGGATGTAGGCATTTTATTGAGCCAATTCAAGGGCAGGAAAGCTGAGTATTGTTGCTAAATGGACAGATGCTGTAGGGAAGAAAGCCATCCCGTTAAGGAACCTGGATAGCGCCCAATGAAAGCGTCGGGCTTTGTTGAAAATTAATTGTAGTGTTTCTGCTGATAAGAAGCTGGGCTTTTATTCTGTGTTGGCCGGGCATTTCACTGTCTAATTAATTTAAGCCTCACGGAAATGGCAAATAAAGGTTAAAAATAAAACAAATTCTATAAATAATTAATTTGCTGTGTCTATTGGTACATGATTTGACATCCTTTTCATAGCCACGACTGACATCATTAAGGTTCCATGACCAGAACATTGTCTATAATATTTTAGCTTTAACCAAGCAGCCGTCTAAATACACCATGCTGTGTTTTCAGGGAAGCCAATGATAGCTGTGGACTTTGCTCAGATCTATACAGCCCAACAGATCATATTGCACTCGCATTAAAAGACCAAGGCTCTTCAAGCTAGACTCAGAGGCTGTAGCTGAGCTTGAGTGCATAACTCATAAATAACACAGGGGGAAGTGGGTTCTGCACAGAGAAAGAACACAGAAGCTGTCACCAGGGCATCCTCAAACCCTACTCTCTCCATCTCTCACGAGAGCAGGACGTTAAATGGCAGCAAAGTAGGACAGTAATGATGGCTATGACACACACACACACACACACACACAATAACACTATTGTAAATGTCAGCGAATTTGTTAATGCCAAGCCCCATTATAATACCTTCCCTGCATCCTTGGTGCAATCATTAGGGTTTTTCATAATGACAATACAGTCTCGCAGAGAATATCATGACATGCACATCACAGCTACAGTGCTACTCACAGGTGAGATGTACAATATCCAAGTTCACAACAATTCCCTCTATTATAGCAGTATTCAGGCCTTACATGGCCCTCAGTGTTTTGAAGTGCCCTAAACAGTAGAACATGAGGGTTCTTATTCTAACATGTCCATAACCACGTCTTAATTTAGTATAAACTATTTCATTTTATACAAGGCATTCGTGTTTTTTTGGGAATAATTTCCTACAGAACATACAGCTGTACCAGGTCAGTTTTAATTGTTAGTTTGGTAAATTGGGGTGATAACTTTGTCTTGCAGATGTATCTTTTGATATTAAACTCCATTAGTCTCCAAGTTCTCCCTCTCTCATCTCCAGTTACAACATTATTCTTACCCAGCCAGTGCCTCAGGATAAGTGCTGTTTATGTGCTTGTTAACTCACAAATTAGGCCGAAGTGTCCTTGCAGGGGGCAAACGTCTGGCTAAGGCATCATTTGTCCTTGCAGGGCGTGAGGGTAAACCCATGCAGGACACAGAGTCGATGCCACTTCCCGCCAGCAGGTCACTGCCCAACCTAACCTGTCTACGACATCTGCATGAATCTGAATTCCATCATATTTCATCTAATACCCAGCTAGTCTGTTCCAGTAAAGCAACCGTAATCGTGATGTGACAAAGGTAAAACTGCGAGAGGCAGATGCGACAGAAGGTTTCCTTAACTTTAAATAACAAGCTCACACCTCCTCCAATAAGAGGCCGTCTGCAGCGTATGCTCTCTAAATGCATTAGAGGCCTTGACACACTTTATCTATCTTCCACCATCAAAGTGACAATCCATTCTCTGACCGATGGTGACATAAGAAGGGGTTGAATGAGTGTCTCGCTGACAGGGCGATGAACAGGCAAGGCCTATTATGATGTCTATGCCTGAGCCTCCTCCTCCCCGGGCAACACTTCCACCACACCCCTCTAAACATCAGTGATGGAGCGAGCGGAGGCGAGGGGAGAGCGAGGAGGAGAGTGTCTTGAGTATTTGGAGAGCTCTTGTCATTGCACAAATCATGATCCTTGAGCTTTGCTGAGCCCGGCATGGATGATAACATGTACATAGGCTGAAGGACAAGTAAAGGTATTCAATGTAAACCGCAAAATCATTAAAAAGGTAAATTAAGGGATTGTTAAAATAATGCTCTGCCAAATATCTCCTCTCAGTCCACAAGCTTAGTGTTCTGTGCGTGCTAAAATATTAACACAAACAAAGTGGTGCAGAACACACACACACAACAACAACATGCTAGCCTTCGCAATGTGTTTCCAATGTGTAGAGCGGGGTTTCTGAAGGAGCACACGATGGACCATGGCATTGATGGGAGCGGTGTTTTTGTTTTGAGTTTGAATTTAGCAAGCGTTCTCAGGAATTACTTATACCTTTAAACTTGTTCTTGTAAGGGGAGAAATTACATTATCTGTTATGAAGAGACTAACAGACAGTTAGCATCACTGATTTACAACACACATACAAAACATAATCTAAATCACCTTTAACACAATATTAGACATCACTATGAGGCATGAATGCAATAAATGGTGCAAATAATGATTGTGTTATAAAATACAGATGATAATGCAATGCTAGAGGTCAAAATAAGCATAAAGAACTGCCAGGAGCCAAAATGTCAGCAACTGCAGCTGCTAATTGGCACAGCTGAGATTCAGGGTCGATAGATTTTCACTAGCTGGTTTCATGCTTTGCTTATGGCAGGGGAGGATGCTTTCTCCGATACATACCAGCACATACCCCTGACATCCACAGCCCAACTCACATGTGAGAGGATGTGCTAGCAGTGGGGCCTGGTGTCTCTGGAGAGATCATTAGGGGTTAGCCAGGAGCTGGTAAGGCTACTTCACCTCTTTGCCAAACAAGAGGATGTGGAAGTCAAAATCTTACATTCAGGTATACAGTACAAATGATATGGTCATGAAACATCCCTTTTCCTATAGTTTCTTTCCAAGTGTTAACAAACCCCTCTGCATCTGAAGCTGTTCAAAAGAATATACTCACGTAACTACAACCTCCCAGGTGAACCCGCTTGTTGGCTTGTAAGTTTATATAGTGCTCAAGGTATAGTAACGTAGCCTGGCTCCGCCCGACTATGCTCTCAGCTCAATTTATTTCGCTGAGATTACAGTCTCGCCGATTGGTTAATTCAGCGCCGTACAATAGATTCAGAATTAACCAGAGGTCTATGCCAGGTAGGAGGAAACGACTGCGAACACTTCCCAACGGAGCGTGGCCACCATGTTAATAGTAACTAGCATGGGAAGAAATGCCACAAGGATGTACCCAGGCCATACATCAGAGTCTTCTCCTGCCCATCTGTACAGTACATGTATAATATGAAAACCTTTTTTCTCTTTTAAGAGCTTTTTTTTTTTAATGTACAGTACAACACACACACACAGCCCACAGATACGCTTACCTCCCTCCCAGTGTCATGTGTATAAGTTAACCGATTACCTGAAGGAACGGTTTCCTAGAATACATTATTTCTATACAATTCTTTAGAGACTCTGAATTTTCCAATGACATTTAAAATGGGACTTGGGTATTAAGTGGAAACTCTCCAGTGAATCACTGGAGACAAAATAATGTTTAGAGAGCTTAGATTGCTTTTTAATTAGACTACATGCCTCCTGTCCCCCAGAGATAATTGGCAATTAAAAGAAAACGCAAAAAAACAAAGAAAACTAAAAGTTTGAGTAATTCATCACCACGCAATTATGTTGTCATCGCCAATGTTAAACCTAAATGTCACTTATACACAACCTACAATTCTGCCTAATGAATCAATAAGGCAAAAAGAAACATCCTGAATATTCCAGAATGATTAAAACTTTTGAGACCGCCATCTATAGGCTTCAAAGGCTACATTCGTCACAATATGCGGTATTGCCGGTATATATGCCTTTGTGTTGTGGTACAGATGTCAGCCCCACTTATGCCAATAGTTAATGCAGGGTTGCATATGCTTATCGTACACTTTGTTGTTTATTCATTTATGGCCAAGTTAATTGTGAGCCATGCAGGTGTAAAAATATCTAGTATGTTGACCGTTGTGACAGCTCCGGTCTCATAGCATGCCTTTTTAATTTAAAGGGGTGACACACGATAGCCTTGTAACCATCCCATTCACTGCTATGTGGAATAGCATAGAAGGATGAAGGTATAGGATTTACATATAAAATTGAGTACCTGGGAAAAAGGGAAGCGCCACATGGATGACAGTAAAGAATTGAGCGGCATAAAATAATGCAGACCGTTTACTGTAACATATTGCTCCTCATCGCTCCAAGCAGGATTAATAGACACAAACGTAGCAATTAAATGCATATAACAATAACACATCGGCTTTATACCCTCCCTAAAGGTGTGCTTGTCTACACGTCCACTCTTGGTCCACTATCCACCCTATAGCATGCATGCGTCCCATATTTAGCATCAGGCTAGCTGAGGGTACAGAGCAGTGATGTAAAGCAGAGCCTCTGATGTGTCCTATCTATCTTGTTGACTGGCCCACTGTCTCCCAAGCTCTGCACGTGCTTCCTATCAGCCTTACCTTGTCTGCTCTCTATTAAAACCCCACATCTCTGCATATATCTGCCCCCCCCCACACACACACACACTCTTCCATACCCACACCATTCACATCTCACCACAGAGGCTTTAATTCTCTCTGCCAAACAAGCTAAACTCCTTATCTCTTAGATTTACTCTCTCTCTCTCTCTCTCTCTCGTTCCTCCATCTGTCTCGCCTTCTTTCAACTCCCCTTATCTTAATATTTCTGTTTCTGAAATCCCTTCTCCTCATGCTGAACTCCACACACACACACATCACCTATCCTTCCTGGATAAGGGTTATATAGCCCATGGACCATACCCTGCCTCACCGCTGTATCTCCTCAATGTCTTTTGCTTGGATTTAAATGCTGAACACCCACTACTGGATGGTGCTCCTGTTAAAGGCTAAAGTAGCCACTGTCTTTCTATTGGAGCTCACCTCCGATGATGACCTTGACCCGACAGTCAGATTTACTTGTGTTCTCTGAAGCGAGCATTCAGGGTTAATGAACAAAGTGCTTTTTTTTTCTTATTTGCCATATGGTCCATCTCCATTCTCACTGTAGGAAGGATTTACAAAGTGACATTTTCTGCACTGTGTATATGACTATTTAAGTATAATCAATTGTAGGTATATAGTTGTTTTACTTTGCTTTAGCCTTCTGTATTATTTATAACAACCCCCCTTGGGCAGGCAGCATGATGCATACAGTATATATATATTATACGGCATACCATATATGCCATATAATATGTAGGCTATAGCCAGTCACTTCCTATGAGACTTGAGGGAAATATGTCTCAAATAGTAGACGCAAATTAATGAGTATAACATGCCATGCAGTAAATATGAAGCAATTTTTAATTATTCTCAGATTGGAGACAGGTGAAAATAATAAGGGTACGAACTAACCCAGCGATGCCTCCTGGTGGCCCACACAATTATTATTATTATTATTTTTTTTTAGTAGGCCTATAAAAATGGTTTCCTTTTAATTGCAATGCGTTTAAATAAACCTTCACTTACGGTAAAAGACATAATGTGTGTAATTTGACCAGACCCTGTCGTCCGCGTAATGACGGAAAGAGGTCGACGTCAACGAAGAGTTGCAGGCTACAATGTGAAAGCCGTTCTCTGACAGCATATCAAAGGCTCTTTCCAGATGCCTGAACTTGAGAAAGAACCTGCTAGTGTAACGGTCCGGTGGTCTATCCAAGGCACGGTTCTCATTCAGGGCGTCTCCAAATACCTCCTTAGTTAAACCAATTCTGCCACTAATAAAGATTCTTGGGACCTTTTTGGCTTTATCAACACTTTCTTTGCCTCCCGTGGCGCAAATGCCTTTGAAACCAACCGTTATATAGCCGTATCTCCGGTCCAGTGAGTAAGAGGAATAAAATCTTTGGTCACTACCCAACGACCCATCGTCAAAATCACTGTAGTAGAAATCATCTGGAAATATATTGGATTCATCCGTTGACAAAAGTTTAGCCAAATCGGGAAGCTGGAAATATTCCGCCTCCTTTTTCAATCTTCCTCTCTCTGGAAAGTGGTCAGGGAGGATCACTTGCTTGTCTCTGAGGTAATCCAGTACATACCGAAACAAAAAGCCATCTCTGTCAATAAAGTAACGTCCTCGGAGGTCGCGTGACAAGTCATTCGCGGATCCCTTCTTGTTCGAGAATAGTTTACCAAGTAAAGAGTTGGGAACGCTTGTCAAGGTGGCATGACGAGTGTAGTACACCTGTCCGCCTACGTTTAGTTCAATAACATCCGACGGGGGGCTTTGAACTGATCCTTGGTCTTTTGAATGATGTGTTTTGCAGCTTTCACTCAGTGCCATTTTCTGTCCTGTTCAATCTTAACCGTGCAGCACAGATGTTCCAGAAGTTCAGGGTATGGAATGCAGTTGCATGTTAAAACATCCACACACAAAATCACGTTAAAACAACACGCAATTCTCACCCGCAATCTCTCCCTCGAAGATAGTCCAGTGTGTGCCTAGATCCTCCATGCATAAATGTGCCTGCCCACGGTGTGTCCTTTTTTATTGGAATCGATCATCATAGAACGCATCCCGTTACAGTCATCCAGTGCAAATGGTATTAGTAGGCTACTTGATATAAATGTAACTATCACTTCAAACATTGATATTGTAATTATTTGGTAAAAGTTGGAAATATTCACACGCGATTTGTAGTCGAAGGTTGAACGACTTCCTTCATGCTCTTAATGTATAAATAAAGGTATTTTTAAAGACAAGCATCTACAGTCCACATGTCCACTCAAATGCGACGCTGTGTTATAAATGAGTTGCTGAAAATGAAATGTCCCTTTCTCCGAGAATGCATGGACTATGGGTTGAATTGGGTCCCCTGTGCGCGCCCATCTCTCCAAACTGCTGAGTGCAGTAACGGTTGGGCCGGCACAGTGCGCCGCAGAAAGGTTTTAGATGCTCTTGCGAGCTGTGTACATGGGGGGGGGGGGGGGTCATCCCATGAAGTAGTGTCTTACATCATCTTAAAGGAAAATTACATTCAAGGCCAGACAAAGTACATTTGTAATATTATATGTATGTCTCAAATATTTGCCTATTTAAAATCGTAGCAAGTGTCACTATAGCTGCAGCACTATAAAAGTATTGTTTAATAAATCTAGCTCAATGCCTGTGGGTGTTAATGTGAATGTTTAATTATTGGCAACTGTCACTTTCTGGTAGTCTTGTTCTTATTTTGCATCAATACCTTTTGTGTTAATCTTCTCCCCCCTATAAGTGTTACTGTTCCGCTTGTGTTGCTTCATGTTACCTGCTGAGTTTATTGCAGGTTACACCTGTTTCTAGATTTGTCCTTGTTCCTTGTATATGCTGATTTTCACTTGCCCCTCATTGTCTCCAATCCATCCAATGATCTGATTGTTCTAATTCATTTTCTTGTGTATTTAAACCCTTGTGCCGGTTTTGTTCTAGTTGGTTGATATTTGTGTCAGTGCATATTGTGTGCACTCTGTTTGGCTGCATCTGTGTCATGCACTTGACACAGTCAACATTAGCAGCAGCACTACCTACTGACACCAACTGACCTTTCACCCCTAGATACTGTAGCTGCTGTTAATAATGCTGAACCTAATCTACAGGTACACTGATTTAACCTTCAGCACCATTCAGGAACAGGGTCAAGCTATAGGCCTTATATTCAAACTGTCTCACCATTAACCGTAATCTTTCAAAATAAAAATAAAAGAAACAACAGTTTGAAATTAGCTATTAAGGCAGGTCAGTATGCCTTATAACGTGCCCTCCATTTACAACGTAATAATCATGAATCATGCCTACTGTCCCAGCAGAGCTTGTATTAAATAGTGACAGATATCATATAGGTCTAGACCTTTTTTTTTCTCTGGATAAACTGTATATAAGGGTCATTGAATAATAGGCTAACTATAGGCAACTATAGCCAATATAATATAGCCTACAAGATCTACTAAATGACGTAATTGTAAATTATACATTTGAAATAAAATCCTTATATTGTGCTGAACTCATATATTTCATATTCATAATGTACTTTATATGCGCTTATCTGCATGTTCCTTTGGAAGATAATACTGAAGGTATAGTGAAAAAAATCAAATTGGGATTGAGGGGGATTCAAATAGAGAATCAAGTATGTGAGCCACCAGTGTTTCCTCGTGTTCAGTTATGGTATTCTACAGTTGTAATTCTGTAAATATGATATTATTTTAGGTTATGTTACCTTATACTCATTGCAAATATTATTAGACAAATTATCTGCTTCCTTTCCAGGATTTCAAATAGAGACAAATGGCAATGCATGTAAGACAACAGACTTTAATATATAATTGGTTTGATAAGCATGAAACAAACTATTTTCCATGAACTTTTATCCCTGTGCAAATAAACAAAAAAAATCTAAATCCCCATTACAGATCATGTCTAATGGAAATGTTTGTGTATTCAATGAAATTGTAGGCTATACAGTATAGCATAATTAAGTTGTTTAGTAGCACACTGGCATACATTTTCTAAATTCCTCACATTCAAGTTCAGTTTTTCTGCAGTTAAAAGATATGTTATGTAATTACAATAGATATCCCAAATAATGTAACATAAAAAATGACATTATATTAGCCTACAGTTTCTGGTAATTAGCCACAATGGTCATTAGTCAATGCCATTACATATTTAGCTTTGGGTAAAAATATTTAATTAGGAATATTTTTGATAACGACTACATGACATATCAAATATCAATAATTTAAAAAATGCCAGTCATAGTTAATGATATCCAGCCAAGGAATATACTGTACCTACGTTCAATATCATACTGGGCCTATAGTTTAGATTCACTGAACAACGATTGAGATGGTCTGTCTGAGTACCGTACTCGAGACGCTAGGGGTCACTACATAAGGTCAGACAATATTTTTTAGGCTACAAGTATGATGTGGCATAAACGAACTATTTTCATAACGAATAATTTTCACATATGAGAGAGCCTAGGCGTCATACTTTGCAATAGACACAAATAAATCACATATGCAGGCTACATTGTAGGGTGCTTCTACAGTTAAAGCATCTACCATTGTGTTTTGCCACACACTACTAAATGCATAATTATCTGTGTAAACATCCACAATAACACGTTTCTTTATATATTTGCCAAAAGCTGTATACAGTAGCCAACTTTAATATATTCTATAAAAAACATTTAATATAATCTGCACTTTTCCTCAATTAACTTAATTAGGCTATGCCTGGCCTAGTTTTCGAGCAACACATTGTTAATTGTTATATTTCTGAAAAATAAACGAGACCTTGTCATCTGAATTATTGCTACAATTGTAAGGCAATAAAATGCAGTAGCCTACCATTTTCAAAGTGGGCCAAAGTGGACGCACATTCGAGCACAACAAACTGCAGTTCCACAGTTTTACAAGCAGGGCGCAGTGCACGTTGTAAACAGACCAGCCATGGGGTTGGCTTGCTGAGATCTCCATTTTGTATGTTTTTCCTTGAGGTTAGTGCCTACTATTTAATGGCTAGCTGCGATTCGACATAGTCAGACTGTTGTGTATTTTGTACGATATTGTAAAGATAGATTAAACAGAAGAGATCGCATTGGCTTGATTTGCCCTTTCTCTCTTACATGGCAATGTACGATACGACGCATAAATAATAGTAGTAAAAAAATGTAGTCAGTGTTTTTGTTGTTGATAGATACTTGCAACCAAAAACAATGTTGTCAGAAGATTTGTGGACATCAATAAACAATAAACATATGAAAGGTAAATATATGCCTTGTTGTTCTTATTTGGCTGTATTGTAAATGTAATGTGTTGTTGCATTCTTTTGCAACAATAGAGGGCGACGAAGATGTTTACGTTAGCTGGCAAACATGTCCATGCACAATAACTGCTATATTACTATCAGCGACATTTCGATGGGAATGATAAAGTAGTGAATGCCACATTGCTAGCTAGCATGCTAACAGCTAGCACTAAGCTAACTGCATACGTAGCTCAGACTTAAGTTAACTCTCCTCCACCATTCATATAAGTTTGGTATCAGTGAATACTGCCTTGTTATAAAATAGACACGGTGTAATGCTGCTGCCACTGTGCCGTAACGTTTTTGTCTAGAGTTAAATGAATCCAACGAGTTTAGATGCTAACGTTAGCTACGTTCACTATGAAGGGCGCGCGCACGACTGCAGTTGGCCGCGTGCATTTAAACTTCCTACTGTCATGTAACCTGTAGTTTAAATTATGTGAATATTGACTGTATTATAACATATTAATGGCACATCGTATGATTTTACTAAATATTATGCAAATATTATATATGTTTGTCTACATGAACTACAGCAAGGAAAGTTGTTTTACCTGCTGTGCACTTTGTTACATGTGTTTGTCACGCTATTTCTTTGTATTGGAAGGATGGATAAAGGAGGAGTAAAGAAAATACGATATACCAGAGATGAACATTTAAGTAAACTGTTCTACACTGAAAGCCCCGAGGAGGGAACACCATTAAAGGTAGCATCCCACCGTGCTGCATCTGTCACCCCAGCCATCTCTGCCTCCTCAGTTGTACTACCGTCCAGTCCATTAATGCAGCCCGGTGATGTTCCCAATGACCTCAGCAACAGCCCCCTTCCAGAAGAGCTCACCTCAGCATCTGCCATGGCCTCAGTAGGCCTCTTCCTGGAAGATACGGAGCCCAAGGGTTTGATAAAGGACCTGCGCCCCCAGCAGCAACTGCTTCAGAGTCAGTCACGGTTACCGATCTCCCTAGGGGAGAATTTCAACAGACTTGAAGCCAGTATAGCAGACCTGACTCACTCAGCCTCAATGGACTCCCTCATTGGTGGCTCAGACCCCAACCTTTTCCCTATGAAAACAGACGACTTCATTATGGATAAGATGGACCAGGATGCCATGGACTTGGACAATGATGCCTTTGGGAAAGATGTGGATGTGAACCAGAAGCTGTTCAGTGACAACACCCTGGATCTTCTCCAGGACTTTGGGATAACCGGTTCCCCTTCAGATTTTTATGTCGGTGACACCTTTCTGTCTAATCTGTCCGAGGATTCTCTTCTCGGGGATGTGAGTGAGAAGGACAGATCCGGTTTGTGCGGGAACGGGAATGGCGGCGGCGTTGGCTCCGCCACGCTGAATGGCAGCAGCTTGGCGAGTCGAGATGAGGCCATCTCTGCCCTGTCTCCCCCCACTGCTTCCCTGGTGGTGAAGAAAGAGAAAGAGGAGTTCATTCAGCCCTGCACCCCCGGGGTTGTCAAACAGGAGAAGTCATCCGCTGGCCGCAGCTACTGTCAAATGGGTGTCACGTCTACAACCGACTTGCCCTCTCCCAGCCCCATCTCCATCTGTGGGGTCAGCACATCGAGCGGACCAAGCTACCACTTTGGCGTCACCTCTAGCAGAGTCCAGGCCTCTGGAAGCGGCGGCGGCGGCAGCAGCAGCAATGGTGCTCAGCAGCAGAAGGATCAGAAGCCTGTGTTCAGCCTGTATCCCACATTGACAACCATGTCCAGTGACGTCTGGAACAGGGGCCAGGCTAGTGAGACGTTCTCCAGCTCCCCCACGTTCCACGCCAGCTTTGCAAGGTAACAGTACTCATTTAACGGCGCTTTGACCACAGTATAGAGGCCGATGTCAGAGTTGGTTCTAAGGGAGCGTGTGATCTACCGTCCCGATATTGGTCGGCAACATTATAAAACCTCCGTTTGATGGCTCACTTTTCATTTAATCAGGCTCTACACATCACTATAGTAAATCACTATATATATATATATATATATATATATATCACACACACATTTATCTACAAACTAAAGTTTTGTCTTAATATTTATTGCTTAAGATGTAGGATTGCTTTGTCATTCTTCGGCTTCTGACTTTTGAAAATGGTTATTGAATAATGGTGCCACGTTTCTGAATCACCCGTGTTATTGTTTTTGACGACTTCCTAAACAGTTAAGTTACTACTGCCTCCAGTGTGTTGGTGTGAAACTCTTGTTTGCCAGGAAATGGCATCACACAGAACAAATGTTAGCAGAGGAACTGGCACAAGCACACCCCTCATCATTGTACTGTAGGTGACGCAGCAGCAATAGGGTTGTAGAAAAGGAGGCCAGGGGAATTCCACCTCCATGCAAGCCTCCAGCAATGCAAACTGCAACTCATTTGATTGTGAAAAGAAAATGGCTTCACTTTTGCTGTTTGTTTTGCACATGCTCCTATTATATAATTAAGGCTTTTCTCCTTAACACGTTTAGTGTTGCTTGACCTACTAACCAGCTACCGCACAGCTCCGTCTCTGTCAGTATGCTTTAACCGGGGCATGGTAACTCAGTCAGACATCTCACCTTCAATTCCGCAATTGCATATCATAATTACTTTATACAAGCTTGTCTCCCAGGTTGGGGAAGGCACTTGTATTCAGCAACAGGGCTGAATGAATTCTGGCCTTTCAGGAATGCTCGGGCCCAGTGTTCAATAATAGGCTATTTTCTTGTTTCCTAAGTAGATTGCTCTATGTTTATATAGACATACTAGAGGTTTTTTTTTGTGTTCTGACAGTGACCGCCAAGATGCATGTGAAGTTCCATGCAGAGTCTGTGGTGGAGGCCGCAGGCTGACAATGTCTCCTTTGTCCAGTTATTTCTTTGCTGCGTGTGGATTTTTAAAGGCTTGCCTGTAAAGTCAGCTTGGGGGGCCTAGGCCAGTAGTAGCTTAATAGAAATACAGCGGTATCGTGAGTCCATGGAGGTTTAACTATGTGTGTCAAGTGTTGACTTTCACATATTCTCACGCCTTTCTGATTCATTATCTAGATGGGAGTCGTAAAGGTTTTAAACTGATGTCTCCACAGGTGTGGCACGCAGATACGTTTCATACTAGGCACATTGATAATATTGTATTTCTTGTTTTGTTGATTTTCTTTTTCGTTCAAGTCTCACGAGTGAATGAATGAGTTCTGTCAGTAAATTGGACACGGTGGACAATATTGTGAAAGCCTACTGCCATAAACCTATTCTATTCTACCAGTCTTCATGAGCGTGTGACAGGGGTGCTAATAGCCGGTGACTATAGGAACAGATGGAGCCAACAAAAAGAGATGCCTCATCTTCAAATCACAGATGGATTTAATTACCACCTGTTTGTTCTATCAAGTGGGGTGAGATTGTGTGTTTGGTGCGTGCATGTGTGTGTCTATGTGGGGGAGTATTTTGTGTAGTGCCTCCCCTCAACCTGTGTGACATTTAGCAGCTTGTAAGAGCCATGGTCGGTCCAGCTTTCTGCATGCTTGGATTTTGCCATCAGTTCCTATTGCTTCTCATGCAATTACGCTGCTGTTTCTCCAATGCACCAGCCCTGGCTTTGCCCCAGTGTTTGGTGAACTATGCTCTACAATCTCACTGTCATTTGTACTAAAAGGAGTCACTAATAGCATAATCGCACATTGGACCCCTAGAAGCATCATGATTGTATGGTCTTACCAGAGACACATTGGCCTTACTCAATGTGCTTTTGCAGCTGACCTCTCGCAAATCCCAGGATTATTCATTTTAGTTTTGACAATGGAATGTTTTGTTTTCCTATGGCTGAATAGGTTTAGCTGCAGCCACTAGGCAAATGGAAGTATGTGGATGGTTAGGTTCTTGGGTTGACGATGCCGCTCAGTCAGTAGGTCTACCTTATGTAACATTCATCGTCAGCGTGGAATTTCCTCCTGGGGTCTGAGACAGTCCAAAGCCGTAGTGCGGAGGTCAGTTTACATGTCGAGTGGTGAGGGCATCTCCTGCTGCTAAATGCACCGCAATCCGTATGTGTATGGGCCATTTTTGGACATAAAAAAATCTAGATGGAAAAAAGTTGTTTATCAGATTAAGACATTATCTGAATAGGCTATTTGGTGTAGAGATGGTGGCAAATGCTTATCTTATCTGTTTAGCTGGGTACATCTCACTGATTGCTTATCTGAGCCCTTGTTTCAGTTATATCCAGTTTGACTGCATATTTATTCCTACGGAATTTTTATTCATGGTCAATGGTACATGTATATAGCGCTTTTATCCAAAGCGCTTTACAGTATTTTGCCTCACATTCACCCATTCTCACACACACATTCATACATTGATGGTGATTGCTTCAATGCAAGGTGTGACCAACCACCAGGAGCAGTTTTTAGGGGGTAGGGGGTTAGGCATCTTGCTCAAGGATGCTTACAGGTAGGTCAACACCGGGGGTTCGAACCCTCGACCGCCTGGGAGCCCAATCCAGACCAATAGACCATCCTGGCCCCATTAATTTATATATATATATATATATATATATATATATATATATATATATATCCCTCCAGCCATCTTCTCCCGCTTATCCGGAGTCGGGGCGCGG
>JAODTR010043841.1:0-19273 GCA_025399935.1 Amblyopsis rosae | reverse complement strand
CGGGATCCCCCAGTCAGAGCTTTCTGATGTTGCTCGGGAAAGGGAAGTTTGGGGTCCCTTGCTGAAGCTGCTGCCCCTGCGAACCGACTCCGGTTAAGCGGGAGAAGATGGATGGATGGATGGATATATATTTGCTAATAACCACATATACTAAAATCAGTGCATGATTCAGCTAAATAGTTTTCTCCTACCAGATGGTTAGTTAAGTGCAAATTACTACCAGCTGCCTCAATTACATTCAGCATACACATAATATATAATATTCACATATCTATCACTGTACATGTGGATATCCAGGGTGGACAGAATAATGTGGTAATTGAGCCAGACTTTCACCATGAGAAAAATCTATAAAAAGTATGTTATCAAGAAAGTAAGTACACACAATGCATAGTCTGACTCTAAATCAACAAGAGCACAATCTTCCAGGACAAGTTGTATACTGTAGAAAGAAGTATTTACAGCAACATCTCAAACACACTAAGCGGGAAATCTCCCTACTGTTGTAGGGCCTATTAAGTATATTCACACATCAGTATATTTACCAAAACATCGACCCCAGGAGGCAAACCTGGAATATTTATTTGTCATTGTTTTTGTGCTCAGTAATGGGATTAAGTGGGCAGATGCAGTTGGACAAAACAAACACACCCAAAATAAAACACGTGCACAAAGCAGTAATATGACAGTAAACAACAGTTTATTACAAATTAATACATCACAATATAACAAAATATAATATATGTACATTGTTACACGACAAATAGTTTTGCTGAGCCAGCCTTATACATAAATTCTGGGACACAGCGCTGGTTAACTGCGTCACTTCCCACCCAAGAGCGCTTAAATGCACGGGCTTACCTGGGTTCTAACCCAGGGCCTATGAAGACAAGGGGCCAATCATGAGCCAATGAGAAATTGTGTTTAGTAATTTGTTGAATTTTCCGTCCATCGTTTCATATTCATGGTTTTGGTTGCTGATTGATCCAATTTACAAGTAACCATGTGGGAAGTGTGACACAACAGCCTATGAAAATGTAACGTGATCTACTTTAGCCCATTCAGCTAATGACAGAAGGTAGGCTGGCTAAATCGAAGTAGCTGCATTTACATGGACCCTACTATTCTGTTTGGAATCAGGTTAAAAGCCCAACACGAATGAAAATGCTTTGTATAAATGTAACAGATGGACTGTGGCACACTGCAGCCCCAGTGCAGTAGGGGGAGCTAGAGTGCCTCATTGGACTCAGAGGCAAAGAAGAACTGCCCTTTAAAGATGGATGCCAATTGAGGTTCAGCAGGTTTCCTGATCGTGTCTGGTATGGGGTAAGGTAGATGGTGTGTTCTGGCTTAAGTGGAACCCCCCCCCCCGGGGAGCTGCAGCCAGTGGCTATGTGGGTGCATTGGATTTAGCGGGAGTATTTTTGTATACCTTTTGTAACAGTTTTAACATTATTAAAAGTTGTCCATATCTATTACCCTATTTGGGAACAACCCGAGTGTCCGCTGGCTACAGTTGTGGGTCAGTAGTTTTGCCACCAGGTTTTGTTTTTTAGCTTCTGTTTTAGCTTGGTGGTGAGCTGCGGACTCCGACCTTAATCTGTTCCACGAAGGTTGTAAACCAATAAAATGGTATAATAATTGTGATTTCGCCTCCGACTCTACTTTGGTGCCTACGCAACCCGTTGGTCCTCAAAGAACCCTGTTACATAAACACCTCAAGAGAAAGGCCCAACATGATTGGAATTTTATTCAGAAGCAGAGGGGTATTGGGTTTCATAACCCAATTGAAAGAAGAATATCCCATATAGTTTAACTCCATTACTGTACTTCCTGGTTGCGTTCTTCACAAAACAAATAGTTGTTACCCTGCATAGACACACACAGTTATTATTGTTTTTATTGTGACGAGAATGGGGCGGGCTATGAAAACCTCTCAGCCCCAGGGCCTAACGGCAGGTTAATGCGGGCCTGTACCCGCCTACGTGCCAAGCGAGGTATTTTGATTGACATGCAGGACTACGAAATACTTACCTCAGTGACCAAGTCCAAAGTGAAACTTGCAATGAGGAATTTGTTGGAAAACTAAACAACAGGAATCTGGCTGTTTGCTGCTCTTGCCAAATCTGACAAATTAGTAGGCTGCTGTTACTGCTTAAAATAAATGTTTTTTAAAAGCAGTGCACTAGCGTAGCACTGGCAAATATGTATGTTATACGTGTGAGTGACTATGCTGACAGCCAATGGAAATCGATAGTATCACAAGTCCAAGAGTCCTGTGTCGAGGTTACGAGGGTATATGCATCAGAGTTGTTGTACTGTTTGTGACGACGTGTTAATGAACGGAAGAGGCTGAGTTGTTCTTTACACAATGTGTAACTATCAGATGTGTTGGACTTCCTAGACCCCTCCAAGTGCTCTGTGCAGAATCACTGTCATTGCTATATTAGAAAAAGAGGAAAGTGACTGTGACAGTGATGGCGCCTAATAGGAAGTACCAGGGTAAAACGGGCCATTTGCCAGGTAGACTATTTCATAGTGATGCAGAGGTAAAGTATCTGGAGGATGAAGCAGATGTTCATGAGTACCACTGGGTAGAGGGGTGCGTCACCCCTCCACCTCCCTATCAAGCTGCAGTCAGTGACTGTAGCTGGATGACTGCCCCAGCTTAGCCACAGCTTAGCAAGTCTCCCACTGTGAAGTCCAGCCCAAAAAGGAGATGACCCCACAATGCCAAAAAATGATGAAGACCTTTTAAAATAGGGAGAGGGTTTTTAAAAGATCACAACACCTGGCCGGGTTCAAAAGCTGGAATCCAGCTTTTGACCCAATTGCAACTATATCAGATTCAGTCAATTTGTTCCTATACTGATGGATCCTCTTACTCTGAGTGACCTTAAAGAACACCTATTCAACGCAATCCAAAGGGAAGATACTTGATCTGGACATGGAAGAGTTGCTGAATTTCTATGGTGCTCTTCTGGCCACAGTGCTGTGGTGGAATATGTTTGATCAAATGACGAAGGCATCTCGAATGTCTTTAGATGGAATCACAATGAGATTATAACCTAAATCCATCTGGTGGATAACTCACAAATGAGCATTTCTACAAAATACGGCCAATCTATAATGCACTGAATGAACCTTACAAGATGATGCCATACCTAAAAAAGGTTAGTGGTTGATGAAAGCATGATACCTTATTATGGCAGGCATGGTTGTATGCAATTCATCAGGGGCACGCCAATCCAGTTTGGAGACTGATTGAGAAGCCTTGTATCACCAAGCTTTATTAAGACATTTTCATGCTTTATAATTTGATTTGGTGCGGTGAGTGGTCGATATTGTTTGTTTAAATGTATTATGTTGAGGATACATGTGTCATATGGAACCATATTGCTGGTTGCACACACGTCTACCTGTGACTAGCCTAGGAGGACAAGCAGAAGTTCCTCCATCTTCACCTCACTAAGCCTCCTTGATGAAATGACAAAACAAGGTTATGGATGTCTTGGCACTCTGAGACAGTGCCCTTTCACAGATGTGAGGAATAAAAAAAAACAGTACAAAATATAAATGCCTCGCGTACGCTCGAAGGTCCTTAAACAGGGGAAAAAGGGTTCTGGAACAGTGGAAGGATAACAATATTGGTCACCGTGGCAACCGATTCTAGTGAGAAGTATTCTGATGTGCCTGTACCAAAGAGAAAAAAGTGTGTGACAAAGTTCCACAACCCATGTGTATCATCACATACAACCATGGTCTCTATTCATCTTCAGAAGATACAGGGCTACAATGAGCCGAAGGTCAAATAAGCAGTGGTGGCCAATCTTTTCATGGTCGGCATTGGTGAATAGTTAGCTATTCTTCAGAGATGTTGTTTGTTTGTAAATATGACCTCCTGGTCTTTCAGTGATATTTGTCCCTTGGTCTCCTACAACGATATAGAAACTATGTCTTGGCCAGGGCAGATCTTTGATTGCAAAAACATCCATTCAGGATTCTGTAAGAGGTTTTGTAAAATCACACAGGCACCGTTTCCTCAGGTTGCAGATTATGTGTGTGTGTGTGTGTGTGTGACAAGAGCACTATATGTAATGCATGTGAGAATTGTGATACCTCTCCACGTTGAGTGCTTCAAGCGAACTTGAAATATGGACAGTTATTGCAATTGCCTTATGTCTAATTTATTAAGATTTGTATGCTTTCTAATTTGATTTGGTGCTGTAAGTGGTGGCTATTGTTGGTTTAAATGTAATCGTTTGATGTTTAAAGCTGCTTCTTGGCGAGGTCTCTCTATTGCATCTCAAATAGTCTTTTACTTGGTTAAATAAACGTACATACAGTATGACACAACAGGAGCAAGTAATTAATGGGAGGAATGACAGATTAATGGAAGTCTGGTGTGTAGCTGAAAGTATAGATGGATGGCTAGTACACCGGTGAGGTAGATGTGAGCAAGATGCCTAACCCCCAAACTGCTCCCGGTTGTTGGTCGCACCTTGCATGGCAGCAATCACCATCGATGTATGAATGTGTGTGTGAATGGGTGAATGTGAGGCAAAATACTGTAAAACGCTTTGGATAAAAGTGCTATATAAATGCAGTCCATTTAGCATTTAAAAGGGAAGAGAGGTGCACCACCCTTGGTACTAATGTTGCCTTCTTCTCTTCCCTTGATACCTGTGGTCTCACAAAGCATTTTCTGTTCCCATGTGCTTGTTCTGTGTTATGATGATCAGACCCAGGGTGGGTCAACAGTCTACAGAGGAGGAGTATTTGCACAACATCATACCATGAGACACAGCTTTATAAGCTATCATTTCCATAATCATTTTTTCTGACCTTGACAAATTACCCAAATTACAAAAGACTGAAACTAACACTAAAATGAATAAAGACTAAACTAAAACTAAGCATTTTCAAAAAAAAATAGAAGCTTAACTAAACTAGCAAAACTGCTTAAAAAACAAATGAAAAATGCAAAACTAAATAACCTTGGCACACACACACACACACACACATATATTATACTGTAGATCATTGTTGTCCACCATGCCCGTCACCACATCTCAGACCTCTTCCCCCACCACACCCCTACCAGTTGTCTTAGGTCCACAGACACATCCACATTAAATATCAATATTCAGAATATCAACAGGACCGAGCTGGGGTGACATGCAGGGCCCCAGTTTCTGCATCCACCCTCTGGAACATCCACCCTCTGGAACATCCACCCTCTGGAGCGCCCGCCCTCTGGAGCGCCCGCCCCAACGATATGCAACAGAAAAACACCACCGTCATCATCATCATCATCATCATTATAATTATTATTATAATGAATGTGTCGCACACCATGCTACAAAGAATTTGTGACTTACGTTGCACCTGAAGAAAATTATATCAGAAAGATTTCTTAAAGGTGCCAAATGAAATGCCTGGATGTTTACATCTGCTGTTAGAAAGGGAAAATTTGCTAAGTACATTCATGACAAGCTCCGCATCAATCAGCTTTACCAGCCTGTTGTGGCAATGTGAATCATCAGACGCTAGCAGGAATACTAATCACAGACTTTATGTCATGAAATTAAATGTCCAGAGACCAACACCAGGAACATATGAAAGACAAGTTAATTTTTTGTCCTATTATCTTTCTTTTCATTTAGCTTACAACATTATTCACTGCTTGTCTAAACAGACCAGGAGTTTTGGAGCGTTATTGGAAGTAAAATACAGTTTTAAAAGGTATTGTCATTGAGCTGTTTTAATTAAGCAAAATTAAATGTTAATTTTGTATTTGTATCTGACATGAACAGATTGAGGGTATCGGATTGGCCAAATGAGCTACAGGGCATCTGGAGGGACAAATATGAGTACGGCATTATAGCCTTTAGATTTCTGCCACTGTGCCAAGAAGCTTGTCGTATCTGTTTGAAATTAATTATTACTCACTGCGCACATGTCTCGGTTAGTTTGCCTTCCTTTATTTCTTCATTGCAGGGCAGTGAACTATAAGATTATTTATTAATATAAAAAAAAATTATATATATATATATATAAATAGTATAGCTAATCGTGAAGGATAAGTATATACAAAACATTGACCTCTCTGGAGGTCTGGAGTGTACAGTGTATCTTCCTCCTGCAGTATATACTATACACACGGAGGAGGGGAGGAGTGAGAGACCAGGTGGGGGTCGGGGGGTCTTGGAGGAGCAGGTGCTTTGCAGCTTCAGGGTGTTGCTAAATGCTACTTGATGTAAACATGACAAGGGTGGCTTGGTGACTAGTGTTTTTACTGGCTTGTTTGTTCGTTTGGTCTGTCTGTCTGTCCATCTGACATGGCTGTCTGTCTATCTGAGCTGTCTGAGCTGTTTGTCTGTCTGACCTGTCTGTCTGGATGTCTGTCTGTCTGTCTATCTCCTGCCTGCCTGCCTGCCTATCTATCTATCTATCTATCTATCTATCTATCTATCTATCTGTCTGTCTGTCTGTCTGTCTGTCTGTCTGAACTTTCTGTCTCCTATCTATCTATCTATCTGTCTGTCTGTCTGTGCCTGTCTGTCTGAACTTTCTGTCTGTCTGTCTCCTATCTATCTATCTGTCTGTCTGTCTGTCTGTCTGTCTATCTCCTGCCTGCCTGCCTGCCTGCCTGCCTGCCTGCTTGCCTATCTATCTATCTATCTATCTATCTGTCTGTCTGTCTGTCTGTCTGTCTGTCTGTCTGTCTGTCTGTCTGTCTGTCTCCTGCCTGCCTGCCTATCTATCTATCTATCTATCTATCTATCTGTCTGTCTGTCTGTCTGTCTGTCGCCTGCCTGCCTGCCTGCTTGCCTATCTATCTATCTATCTATCTATCTATCTGTCTGTCTGTCTGTCTGTCTGTCTGTCTGTCTGTCTGTCCGTCCGTCCGTCCATCCACCATCGTGGACGATGGCTGTGCATTCAAACTAATCCCTGTTGATGTGTGTTATGTAAAAGCATATACCCAGAAGGGGCAGAATCAATAAACGGCAGAATTACATTTGAGGCAGTTTTCTGTGAACCCTGTAACATTTCTGCTGTAATCAGTACCTCACAGACACGTCTCACCCAAAGCTTAAGGAAAAACATGGCAATCATAACTGTGTGTAAGAATCAGTGTAACACTTGACAGTTATAAATAATGCATGTGCTTATGTGCCATTTATGGCATTCCATTCTTCATATGCAGAAATGTATGTGTGCCTCTATTGCCATGTCAAACCAAACCTATAGAAAATGCAGTATCAATATCTGTATTGTACAGTCTCTTAAAGCATGGATTATTAGAGGGAACGTCACAGTAATAAACATTGTGACTTTAATGCAGTGTGATGTTGCTTTTATTGTTTCTGGTGGTACTGTTATCAGATACAGTACACATCATGTAAACATGTAAAGCACGTGAGCTGAGAAAGCGCCAGTGCAGAACATTGCAAGCAATATTAATTCATGCATGAATATATTTATATAAGCAACAACAACTACCATTAAATAGTTTCATCAAGGCTTGTGTAACGGCTGGGTGATAACATAAACAGGTCTTCAGTTGAGAACATTGTTTTGTTGCGATGTTGACATTTTCTTTGTGGATTCATCACTTCTGCACAGATTCAGAATTGGGCCTTTTTTTCTTTTACATCTTCATAAGCATTTTTATGGGGAGTAAAACTCAATCAACAGTCAATTCTTCATTCAAAGATTACAAAACCATGTACAACATGGGCTGTGGTAATCTAAAAGTACTTCTCTGGTCTTTTCATTTCTCTGCCTTCATCTCTCTCTCAAAAAACATTCACGGCTTTCTTTCCTCTGGAGTGGTCTATTTTGCAGTAAATTGGTCCCTCAATATGCTCTAGACCTTTTGCAGGAGATTGTTGTAGACAAGCCTACGGTCGAAAGCACAATTCCGCTAACGATGGTAGGATATTCAGCGGTTACACAAAAGATAGTGCCAGAGCTACTTTGCTGTTTTGTAATTTAGCGGTAACTGCTGGAGTTACATGAATTGATAAAATGACATCATGTGACTTAGTTGTAACTGCTGGAGTTACAGAAATGGCGAAAGTGACAGTGTGACATATTATAACCACCTGGCTATGTCAAACGCATAGAAGGACAGGTGCATTGTGTGAACGCTCACACTGTACATGGACGGTACCTAGGTTACCCATGGTTAGGTACACGCAGTCCCTCTAACCTTTCAGTCTTGCAACATATTTAGGTGAAGGAATGATAACGTATTTACCACACTCTCCTATGATGGCAAATAATACGCTTCAGCTCCCCTCCGCCCCACACACACACACACACACACACACACACACATTGTGCTGTATATATGCATGCATGCAGTGTTTGTGTGTGTTTCAATGTTTGCCGGGTGTTCCAAGAGCAACAATGGAGCACAGCTGAAAGGCCAGCATAAAGGAGAATGACGGGGATGGGGTGCGATAATACTCTGCGAGGATTTGAGGGAGAAAGGCTGTGCAAGTGTATCCCCATCCTCCTCCTCCCTGTCCTCCTCCACCTAGCCCCCCTTTCCCCCCTCTCCCCCCTACACATTCCCTGTCACTCTCTCACACTGCCTTGTGGAAGAAGGCTGTGGTCCTGTCTGAGTCCGCATCACTGGCTGGCTATAAGCTGCCACAGGGCATATCTAGCCATAGATTTAAAATCTGCATCAGACGGGGAACTAGGAGGTGGACAGCAAAAAAAAAAGGAAAAGACAAGATGAAAATGAAGCCGGCTTCAATACTGAAGAAAGAACATCTCTGTTTATAACATTCAAAAGAATAAGGCAGGTAAGGTATGCTGTTTTGTTGTTTTTGCATGCATATACACGCACATGCACGCACGCACATGCACACTGGCGGAGTCAAGTGTGTGCACACACACACATGATGCGTTCGTACATTTTCTCTTGTTACGGGGCAGTTCTGAACACCTGTATTTGGTGATTGAAGTGTGAAATCGTGTTTGCTGAGTGCAGTGAATATAATTTGTTCTCTTTTCACAGAACAAATTGTGCGCGTTTCTGTTTGTGTTTCTCCAAATTGGGTCTAACATTGGTGGAGGTGTTCCTGTTCGAATGTGTGTAATCTGCCGTAAGGAACAGGATAAATGTGTTCTCCACACAGATGCCTATCTATGGAGATATGGAAATGTTTTCACACAAGGATGAAGGGTTGTATGTGAACTTACTTTGAAATGCTTCCCATAATGCAAAATTAAACGTGATTGTGAATGTGAAAAATATTTTATATATTCTTAATAACATTATTACAATACATTATGAAAAAATATGAATTTAAGCAGCTCTAATTGCCAACAAATATATCTCATTGTGAACTTATACAATCCATATTTTGTTATGTCTTGATTACATATTGCTTTAATTGCAGCAACTTGAAAGAAAGAAAGAAAGAAAGAAAGAAAGAAAGAAAGAAAGAAAGAAAGAAAGAAAGAACAAATTAAACAGAAGAAAAGTAATGATGTGGAGTTTAGACTGGTGAAATGGTTGTGTGTGCTTCATCCAGTTGTAATTTCTTAGTAACACACATTTCTGCTTTATTATTATGCAATAACAAAACAATATATTGAAATACCCCGCCCAAAACTTGGGTTGCAAATTAAATTGTGTAATAGCTACGAACAACCGCCTTGGTTGGTCAATACACAGTTAGCTGTCATTTATGGGTTTTTCATTGGCATAACCTACAGTATGATCTAAGGTCTACACAAAATGTTCAAATAATAGAATCTGTGTCGCAGGAAATAGTTAGGAATTGGGAGTTGCAACAATGGAACAATCATGTTTGTATACTGTAAAATTGAATAAAGTAGTGAAAAGTGGGAAATATGTAAGGGAACATTTTGAAAATAGAGAGCCAGAGAGAGAGAGAGAGAGAGGAGAAAAATTTACCCCGTTTTGCATTTTAAGGGTCCTTAATTCTCATCACGCCTACAGGGGCTGGATGGTTTTCATAAAGGCCATGGCAACTGCGTTACCATGCGAGACTACATCTCCAAGGCAGCAATAAAGTGGACACAATTATTACCAGTTGATGTTGATCTAACTTAAAATCGAACGCATGATGCAGTTGCATTGGGATTTTATATGAAGCTCATGGTCCAGCAAGTAGAATATTTCCTCCAAAAGTGTGTTCTGAGCAGTACAGTCTGTGGAGGGCATCCATCTTGAAATATTTCCTGGAACATTTTAATTGATCATTTATGTGAGTAATTTATGTGACTATTATATGTATTTTTAGCCAGGTAGTCACCAGCTTACAATTATAGCAGTGGTGAAAAACCACCTTGGCTATGACCGTCAATCCATAGCTAAATATAATACTGCACATATTCTTGTCACACGAGATTCATTTGAGATAAACATTAACAATTGACCTGCCATCACGTTGTATACATACATATTATTTGTATGTATATATATATAAAATAAAAAAACATTCATTAAAATGATTAATTTCCCAATTGAAGAAAAACCATGGAGCAGCATGTTTGTGGAGGGACACATTTAATGCTAAACACGTTTGGCTATATGGCACCTCTATTAGTATTGGTTGTCTGGGTGTTTGCTCGCATAGCTTTAGTCTTATGGGAACAATTATTGTCGAAACGTCAACCATCATTTGATCATTAGGAGCAAACCTGGTGGCCAGTAGAGGAACTGCATCTCAAAGCACTGCCTACTCAACACAGTTGAAGATGGTATGTATACTGTATGTTCAATCTTTGCTTGTTTCTGGTTATAATTTTCCCTTCCCTTCATAACTGTGTCTGCAGGAAAGAAAACAAACACACATTTTAGCAATGGATTTTTTAATGGATGTGAATCTGAGTGGGACCCCTAACACCAGCAACAGCGATAGAGAAACACTGGGAAGCAGAAGTCAAGGATTTAACCACACCAACCCTTTGGACACGTTTTCAGGAATGGAGCTTCTTCTGCATTTTAAACCTCTCTTCTTGCCTCTCTACTGCCTCCTACTGGCAGTGGCAGGTATTGGGAACTCCTTCCTGCTGGCCTGCATTCTATCTGACAAGAAGCTCCACAATGCCACCAACTTCTTTATTGGCAACCTGGCAGCAGGCGATTTATTGATGCTTCTTAGTTGTGTCCCCCTGACGGCATCGTACGCCTTCGACAGCCACGGCTGGGCCTTTGGGAAGCCCCTCTGCCACCTGGTCCCGCTGCTGCAGTGTGCCACTGTCTTTGCATCCGTACTGTCCCTGACGGCCATTGCTGCAGACCGATACATCGTCGTAGGTAGGAGGAGTAAGTTGTGTTTGTTGAAGGCTGTGGTTTCCAAGATTGAGTCATGATCATGTAGACTGAAGTGATTCATAGCGTTTTGTTACACAAATGAAGGCTAAGATAATACTGTTTGTATAGATATACCACACAAACATATATATCATACACAGTATAGTACTGTGTATATATACAGTATACACATATACACACAATCACTTTGTGTGTAATACAATTGATATTTCTGAGGTCTAGCTAATTGATTGCCAATGCTAATGCTACCTTGCTATTGATGTGTTTCCACTGTCTGTACGCCTCATCCTTGCTTGTTAGCTGCTTTCATGGCCTGTCTCCTTGGTGATTTCAGCTCACCCAGTCCGGAGGAGGATTTCAGTTTGGACGTGTGGTGCAGTGGTCGTGGGGATCTGGCTTTTATCGCTGGCCCTGGCTGCCCCTCCGTCCTTACACACCCGCTATCTGGACCTGCGACCCAGCGGCATGAACCTGGTGGTGTGTGAGGAATTCTGGCCCAACAGCGGCCATTTTCGTTTGATCTACTCCTGCTTCATCCTCGTCGCCTCCTACATGATTCCACTGCTGTCTGTGAGCGTGTCCTACTGCGCCATCACCGTCAGCTTGAAACACCACACGTTGCCAGGAGAGACGCACGGCCAGGAACGCTGGAACAAGAGGAGGAAAAAGACATTTTCTATGCTGGTGGCGTCGGTGCTGGCCTTCGCCCTTTGCTGGTTACCTTTGCAGGTGGGTAAAGTGAAGCCGTATTAGAATATGGCTTCTTACGGATCTGATTTCATTCTCATTTTAGGCATGTTTCATCATTCCATAAGGTAAATGTGAAGAATATATTTTATTGTTTAAAATGACAAGGTAATTTCCCTCTTTGAGCTAAACACGCTGTCTATAAAAATATAGTTTCTTACGAATCAAATTTCATTATAATTTTAGGCATGTTACATCATTTCATGAGGTAAATGTGTTAATATGTGATGAATATATTGCAGGGTTTTTTCCTCTTTTGAGCTTAACACGCCTTTGACAAGCTGGAGGAAGGATGGTTATTATTACACACAGCAGCTGTGTCTGTTATTGTGTGGTGAGGTGGAAAATATGTGGTAAGATATGGTATACCGTTGGGGTAAACGAGGCTGTTGATACAGATCTTACTCAGCGCCATTGTGGGAGGTGGGGGATAACAGGCAAGCACTCTCCTGAAAAATTATGTCATTCAGATTTCAACATTGTCTAGCTTTATAGTATGTCCAAACAACCAAACTAAAACAAAAAAAGGAAGCCCCTTAAGTTAACTCTCATTTCCTGTTTTTGGCTTTACATTGACTTTACTTTCAGCCACATTGCTTTCAATACATTGTCAAATTTCTTAAATGTAATAGATGTTAATCTATGAGAGAAACCATGAGTTCAATTTGAACTTTGCAGTGTTATGATTATTAGTCCTGACCAGAGAACCCGTGGCCATATCTGAAGTCCATGTTTGAGAATTTTGACATTTAAAAAGTTACATTTTACATGTTCTCTCTGTTTACCACACACTGCTTACAGTAATGTGTGTCTAATTCTGAGACTGTGTGCAGTATAAGGCAGTGGTCCCCAATTCCAGTCCTGGAGGGCCGCTGCCCTGCCTGTTTCAGATGTCTCCCTGCTCCAACACACCTGATTCAAATGAGTAGCTCGTTATAAGGACCCATTCATATAAATCAGCTGTGTTGGAGCAGGGAGACATCTAAAACATGCAGGACAGCGGCCCTCTGGACCAGGATCGGGGAACCCTGGTATAAGGTATAATTGTTGAATAGTGTTTCTAGAGGCATTTCCGTAGGCTTTGCAGCATGTTCGTACCAAGCCAGTGCTTTCAACAGGTTCAATCAATAGGGTCTGTAAATGCATTAACAAGAACATATTTTATACTTTTTATACTTTTAAAATGCAATACTCCAGTAAGAATTTGACGAAACAATACTTGCATTGTAGTCATTTCTGTCCATGTAGTATCTATACTGTGACCCTATTAATGTGAATCCTTCCATACTGTAGGTACTGAACCTTCTGCTGGATCTCGACCCAGACTTCCACATCGTGGGAAAACGCTACATCAACGTTCTGCAGGTTTGCTGTCACTTGGTGGCCATGAGTTCTGCCTGCTACAACCCTTTCATCTACGCCTCGCTGCACAGCAAAGTACGCGTGCATCTGAAAGGCTACCTCTGCCCCTGCCGCAGCCACCAGGCGGGGGACGCTGGGGACAGTGACAACCACGGAGGCACCCTGACCTCGCATTGTGCCTCCCGCAACCCCGCCACATGTCTGAACTTAACGTCCAAGACTCCTGCCAAGCAACAACTTACCTTGATCCTGGGTCATTCCCATTCGGCAGAAAGAGCCCAAGTCAACACCTACTTCCCAAACACTGAAAGTTTTGTCTGAGCGGAGCGGATGTTTTCCTTTCCTTCCTCCAGCGGTGGGTGGACATTAGTCATTTTACAGTTCTACCAGTTTAGCCAGTAGACAAATGAAGCCACCAGAGGAGCCAAGGTGGCATTAGAGTGATGCTTCGCAGGTACAGCACATGCCATAGTGTAAATCACCATGATCCAGGATATGGAGACAGCCCTGTGGATGCACAGGGCTGTCTTTGACATTGACACTGAGCAGATTCGGCAGTTAAAAGACATCCAGGGGCGTTAATGTTGTACCGTGTTCCTAGGCTGAGGCTCAAATGTGTGGTGAACTTACTCTCAACTCGCTCACAGTACACACAGACAGAACACATATGCAAGAGATGGAGCTCAGAAGACTGTTTGTGTCTGTCCATACGATGTCTTACCACACGTCTGTTTCAACATCTCACTCGTCCTGTTGTGTTAGGCTTGTAGTTGAGTTCTGAATGCTATTTCCTACCCGTATTTGTACCAATTCATCATTAGATTGGTTCCTCAATCTAAATGACTGTTTATATTCTTGGTACAGTGGTACGGTGTGTGTGTTCCTGGGCACTTATTGGTGCATGTTTGTATTGTATGTTGTGTTTGCATGGTTTAAAATTTATATTTAATGAAAACTAAATTCATCTGTGACTTAAATGCAATTAAACTGGATACTTCTATCCAAATACTTTGTCTCAACGTTTGTAGTTTTTTATTTTTTATTAGAATTATCGATGTTATATCCATCTTCTGCAAATGAAGTTAGTGGCACTGGTCAGTTATGATTTGCCTTCATTAGCCTCTGAGGTTTCATTCAGTGATGTTACAACCCCTGGATGTCAAGAAAGCGAGCCTGGTTTCTATTAACTTGCAATTAAACACTGCACCTGGAACTTGGATAGACAATTTAATTATTTGCTCTCCTAAATGAAAATAAATATACCCTTTGTATTCTCAACTGGGCCAATATATTAGTGCATCAACAAACCAGCCTATCAGCAAATTAATCAATGTTATAGTTCCTGTCTATTACTTCCCTGGAAACTCAGAACAGAACATTGGCTTTTGTGGTACCCTAAAAGCCCTAGTTTCACGACCATCACCTTTTATCAGATTACGCTGCTGTTAGTTGCTGAAAAGCTGGGCTACATTGCCTTTTATCTTTAATTAAGTGAACCTTGAGACTGAGGAGTCAACAGTAATATGTGTGCTTGTCCCCCAGATGTTCTTTCTGAAATGGTTTGAAAGATGTCATGTTGTTTTGTAGGTCAAATTAATTGTTTAAAAGTGAATTTTACTTTCATGCACTGAAAAAGGTTTAGTAGGATTTGAAAGTTGACCTCACTTTGTGATCAGAAATACAAATCAATTATTTTAAGAGTGTGGTAAATGAAAAGAAAAGCCCTTATACTTACAACTTGCACATTATGGCTATCCATGTGCTAGTGGGGATGTTGCCGACTTTTTTAACTGTGTTCACGGCTGTCTGAATGTTCAAACTGTATATTTTAATGCTATATGTTATGCTAAATAAAGTTCATAGTTTGTGACTCGGGGCTTAGAAACTAGCAACTACTATTATTCTGGGGATCATTTCTCAGAAACCCAGGGAACCCTGTATAACAATCATACTATTAAAAGCCAACAATTAATAGTCTACGTCAATATGCAATTTACTAAAAGAAGACCAGTGGAAAGTGTTGTTTTTCTTTCTTTTTTTGAATGGACCTGTTTTTATTTCCTCAGATAAGTGGAGCCAAAGAATACAATAACCAGGACCACTCAGGAACACTATGGCACAAGTGTTCAACTATCGTGTTCTCACTGAACAGAATATAACTGTCATTATTCTGGAAAATATAGATGAATTGCTCAGTACGGTGCTAGTTATGATTGCTATGACATTGTCAGCTTGGCTTCTCTGGCGATCACTGCCTTGAATTTATTTTCTTCGTTTTCCAAGGTTTTTGTGTACAATTCCAGTATGCTTTCTGCATTTTAATTATATTTTTCTTTCTTATCGTTTTAATTATACATTTCTGACGTCATCTGGTAAATGGTTGATTTATTCTTCTAATTTTAAACCACTTAACAAACAAAAAACACAGGTCTTGTCATTTGTAGGAGCCTTAATTGTGTAATTCACATTAGCATTTATTTGAAAACCTTCATGGGGTAGAATGAGGTGAGACGCAGTTAAGAAAAGGGTGATATATTTCCAGAAGAAGTGACATTATCCTGCTTACAGGTGCAGTTTTTCACTTTGTGTCGTCAGTTTCTGATAACACGCACGATAAAGCACAGAATGTTCCAGTGTGTCTTTCTCAGAGAGATTATTATGCACACAGGCAGGGATGCACACAAATGCAAAAATACACGTGTAGGTCAACTAGACGGACAGACAGACATACACACAGACACACGTTACTGTTCATGTCCCATGAGGAATACATGCTTTGTGAGCTTCAGACTTCAAGATGGCCATGAATGACCCTAATGCTACTTTGATTTGCAGAGAGTGGTGTGCGAGCTTGAGACCTGCCCAACATACCACTGTTCACAGCTTGTCATTCCCAGCTCTCTCACCACAAGAACCATTTGCTGCTGTCATCCCCATATCACTCAGAATGTTACACATGTAATACCTTATTTTAGATTAATGATCGTAATGCTTTAAGAGGAAATTGATTTGCCTGCCACATTATCAGCATGGTGCTAGCAGTAGATGGAGATGGCAATCTCTGAACTGAAAAAAAAAATGGAAGTATTCACCACAATGATTAGGCGAAGATCTGAAAGCTATCATCTATTTATGATTTTAGAGGCGGCATAGCATATAATTGATCCTGGAAGGTATCCGGCTTGTGGGGATTGTGGGGATAGTCAATTAATGATAGCAGACAGCCTGGAACCAGTGTTTTACGCTGAGACCATGGATTGATTGCCCGACCCTCTTAGTTTTGACCAGGACATATAGTTAACATTTGAAATCAAACTTTGGGGAGGCCCGTCAATTCTTTCTATTCGTGTTTATGTTGCGTGCACTCTCAAGAGCACAGACCACAAATGGCATATGGCAGAATTAGAATGAAATTATAACAGAGAGGTTAAGTAAAAAGTAAAATATAACTTCCTAAAAAGCTAATTGATTTTGATTTCACAATGAACTTGAAGTCGAAGCAGAGAGAGAAACTAGTAATAATTAATGCGACAGAGGATTATCCCAGGTGGCAGTGCTTATGGCAATGCATATAGCATGATGTGGTGCGGTGCGTAGTTGTTTTCTGTTTAATTGTTGTGAGGTTATACAGTATTACATTCCAAGTGCCATCCATAGGTGGGTTCCTGGGACTAGCTTGGCAATTCCAACATAAACACACAAATACTGCACAAAAAAAGATGAGTTCAGAAAAGGTATGGTTGTGAGAATTATGACGATGTAGACAGTCACATCTCACTAAAATGGCTAAAGAATCGTTAAATCATTATGGCTAAAGAAGAGCCATTTTAGTGAGACGTGACTTTTCACAATGGAAATAAAAAGAATATTCTATGGCTTAATTAAAGCATTCAGACCACCTTGCACTTTAGTAAATGAAGGACAGATATATAAATGTGATGAGATTGAATAGAGGAAGTCACTTTCTTACAATCACAACATGGTATTGAGTTTGTGCTACACTAAAAGGTGATATCTCATTTTATATATATATATATATATATATATCATCAAAGGATCCATTATATCCTGTGGAGCATAGACAATGTTAGGGGTGTAGACCTATTATATCAGCTACAGTCATGTGAAAAAGAAAGTACACCATCTTTGAATTCTATGGTTTTGCATATCAGGACATAATACAATTAATCTGTTTTTTATCAGGTCTAAAAATTTGATAAATACAACCTTAGACGAACAACAACACATGACACATTAGAACGTGTCATGATTTATTTAACAAACATAAAGCCAATTAATGGAGATGACGTGTGAAAAAATAAGTACACCCTTACTTATTCCATATGAATTAAAAAGATTAGTAGCAAACAGATGCTGCTAATCAAATGCCTTTGATTCAATGATTATCAGAAAGTGTGGCCAACTTTATAAAAAACAAGGTTTCATCAGTTTGCTGGTTTGGAGCATTCAGGTATGTGTTAACACAATACCAATACATCTTAGAGAAGCAACTGTTGCTGCCCATCAATCTGGAAAGGGGTATGAGGCCATTTCCAAACATTTTGAAGTCCATCATTCTACAGTAAGAATGTTTATGCAAAAGTGGAAAGGATTCAAAAAAGTTGTCATTCATCCCAGGAGTGGATGTCCCATCAAATTCAGTCAGACTGTGCAATGCTCAGAGAAACTGCAAAAAATCCAAGCGTTACATCTCAGACTTTACAGGCCTCAGTCTGTCTTCAAATGTTAAAGTGCATGGCAATACAAAAAAAGACTGGACAAAAATGTTTTGAAAGAGTTGACAGGTGAAAGCCTATTCTCTCTGCAAAGAACATTGCAGCATGGCTTAGGTTTGCAAAGTTGCATCTGAACAAACCACAATACTTCTGAAACATATTTAAATAGATGAGACCAAAGTGGAGATGTTTGGTCATATTTCACAGCAACACGTTTGGCGAAAACCAAACGCCACATACCAGCACAAACACCTCATACCAACTGTCAAGCACGGTGGTGGATGGGTGATGATTTGGGCTTGTTTAGCAGCCACAGGACTTGAGAACCTTGCAGTCATTGAGTCAACCATAAACTCCTTTGTATACGAAAGTATTAGAGTAAAATGTGAGGTCATCTGTCTGACAGTTAAAGCTTGGCTGGTATTAGATCATGCAAAAGGACAACAATTCCAAGCACAGCAGCAAATCTACAACAGAATGGCTGAAAAAGAAAATGATCCTGGTGTTGCAATGGCCCAGTGTAAGTCCAGACCTCTACCTAATTTAAATGCTATGTTGGGACCTAATGAGAGCAGTGCACATTCAAATGCCCAAAAACCTCAATGAACTGAAGCCACGTTGTAAAGTAGAGAGGTCAAAAATTCTCCACAAGGATGTGAGAGACTGATACAAAAAAGTTACTTCAAGTTATTGCTGCTAAAGGTGGTTCTACAAGCTATTGAATCATAAGGTGTACTTAGGTTTTCACACATGGTTTTATCATTTTGGCTTTATGTTTGTTTAATATGTCATGTGGTGTTGTTCATCTGAGGTTGTATTTACCAAATATTTAGACCTGCTAAGGAACAGATGATTGTTATTATGTCATGACATGTAAAACCATAAAATACAAAGAGGGTGTACTTTCTTTTTCACATGACTGTATATTGTTATTATTATTATTATTATTATTATTATTAATAATAATAATAATAATAATAATGGTCATGAAGGGTGGGTCATGACCGAAAGAACAAGAGCTCGGGTACAAGCGGCCGAAATGGGTTTTCTCAGAAGGGTGGCTGGCTTCTCCCTTAGAGATAGGGTGAGAAGCTCA
>JAODTR010043830.1:0-19275 GCA_025399935.1 Amblyopsis rosae | reverse complement strand
TGGTTTTGTGTTGACTTTCTGTTTTATTAAAAGACGAGCCGTGAGGCTCGTTGCTTCGGCCATCAGTGTGTGTTTTTGGTCCGTCTGCACTCGCTTGCCCTGCTCAGCGTCACACTTCCCAGAATTCAAGAACACAGTGACTTTCAAGAAGCTGTTGCAAAATAACAATATTTTAGGGAATATACTATAAAGTTCATTACTGTGAGTCTAGAACTGCCAGGTCAAACCTGAGGAATATAGCCTGCTCTAATTGTCAGGTGGAGCTGTGTGTGTGTGTGTGTGTGTGTGTGTGTGCGTGTGTGTGCGCGTGTGTGTAGGTGTGTGTGTGTGTGTGTGCGTGTGTGTGTGTGTGTCAGACTGCCTAACAAGTTCTTATAAGGCTGAAGGAAAACCATTAATAATGCTATGACAAGTTCCAAGAGGAAAAGGCAGATAATTTCAATGTGTGTGGGAAAAGGTAAATAATACAGTTTTACCTTCATTCTGGGGTTTGGATGATCAGTCAGAGGTCCATTCTAATTTATTGACTTGTAAGCTGCATGACAATATAAATAAATCCAATGCTATAGTCCTTTCTGCCTTTTAAAAAACTGCTTTTAAAATATACAGCAAGACACTGTATTCTATGTCTGTAGGCGCTGTAGTGGGTTAACACTTGTGCAACAGTTTGAAGTCTTTATCATAATGTGTGCCACTCTGAGGTTGTCTGTGATATTTTAATAAATATACGCCACAAACTTTAACATAGGTTGATTTGGTTTTGATAAAATGTTTTATGTATTTTTAATTAAAGTTATTTTACAGTGCAGAATGTTCATGTGCACGCCCACATGTGCATGTATAGCTGTATTGACTTAGTTTGTTTTCCTGCCCTCTCTCAAACAGCTCTCCAAACTGACATCTCTCCTAACCCTCTTGTCAGGCCCAGAGGCAGCCTGTCAGAAAGACTGTGATGTTTCCCTGCTCCTAATCATTCTTCAGGGAAAACTGAGTCATTACCTGTCATAGCAAATCCACTGTTCTGACTGAATAGAATAAAAAAAACATTGATGTTTCCTCGAAACCCATCTCATCAAATTGAAAACAGATATATTTACATAGATTTTTGACTCATGTTTGTTTTAAATCAATGTTTTCAATACATTTAATTTTATTTCATCAAATTCTAACAAAAACAGGGAAAGCAGAGATTTTGTATATTAGATTTCCCACACAATTTTAGTACAGCAGTGTCAAAATACTTCTCCAGCTGTGATTATAATTTTATAAATTTACAATAAAATGTCTGACTGACAGCTGTTACATATGGCCAAAGCGGAGTAGCAATCAATTTCCTGTATCAACTTTTCTTATCAATTCAGCCTCCGTATCCGCCCAAAACACATTGTGCGGGCATATACGTGTATCCTATTTACATGTAATAAAAGATAAGCCTTACCACCAAATACATATGGTAGTATTTTAAATATGGTAGGGACAATTTTTCAGTTTAATACATTAGTTTAATTTCATTTAACTCAACTTCTAGCCTAACAATATCATGGAATACATAATTTGTATCTTTTACTTTATCGCTGTGTTATATGCTTCTAGCCATAATGCATTCTATAGTCTTTATTGGTGCCACGTCCATTGATTGCTTCAGTGGCTGCATAAGTATTGAGCTGCGGTGACTAATGAAAATGGTGTGTCCACTGTTAATCCGTACATTGATCTCATCAGTGGTAAGTAGCTTGGCTCTAATTAAGCCTTAATAGGCCTGAGGGGGACCTGGTAGAGGAGAGGATAGCATTTGACTGTGCTGCCCTATATCGCAGCCAGGCCTATAGGAAAATCTGAGTTGAATAAAACACACTCCTATACAATGAGGTTAATCCATGTGTTGTTTTAGAATTGCTATCCCTTATCAGACTTGTCTAAATGTTTGCACCTGTAAACCAGAATTTTATGAAGCAAAAATGAAATTGCTTTAAATAGGCTCTTGAAATATTTGTATCTTGCTTTTTCTGTCTTATTTTCGCAGTAGCATTCAGATAACTATATTGTATTTTCGTTTATTTTCTTCTTTGGTGAGCTAGCTGTGGTCACAGCGATGCTAACGTAATCAGTTGCAGCGGCGCTGAACCCAAACCACCTTTGAAACACAAATTATATTATAGCAGCATTGGCGGATGACGGTGGTTTGGGGGCGGGTTGTTGGGGGGTAGGGTTGTTCTTTCAGAATGATTTAGTTATTGTCAAGCTGGAGGTTGGGAGAAAGAGCAGCCTTGGAGCCTTATTATTAGAGATGAGGGCTGTGTTTTGAATGCTCCATTGTCCTGCATACTATACTGCTTGCAGTATGCAATGTTGTAGTACACAATTTTACAGCCCTGCTTTGCCATAAGATGTGGATGTGGTGCATTGAGGAAACCCTTACTTTATATAGTATTAAGGTGAACTACACCAAAAACATACCAAACCCCGACATGTGAGCATGATCTCATTGACGTGTATACCCATAAAACTATAACGGAATTACCTCATATGACATATTGTGATTGTGAGGATGAAGTGAACTATTTTTTATTTTACCATTAAAGTAGTATGTCTTCTGAAGCAGTGACATCCTCATAGAATGGGTGCTGGTGAAACTGCACATCTGCATGCATTCGCAATCATGTGTGTGTGTGTGTGTGTGTGTGTGTGTGTGTGTGTGTGTGTGTGTGTGTGTGTGTGTAGGTGTGTGTGCATGATTGTGCGTGTGTGTGTGAAACACCCAGCTGCTAATGAACAGGTTGAAATGTCGCCACTTATGTAAAGAAAGTAAAATGAATGCGGCTGACAAGATAGAAGCAAGAATTTAAATAGCTTATTCAATGACAAAAAGGGTTTTGCTTGGCCAGACAGCAGAATATACACCCATTAAACAGGTTGTAAATGTAAAAAACAACAAGCTGACAGTTTAACAGTTTAACAGAAGCCAGTTGCAATATCTTTTAAATAAAAAAGTCTCTTTGACTTTGGTGAATCCACCTGTTGCAGCAGGCAGTTCTGTGAGTGTCAGGTATACCTGCAGCTCTAAGTGCTATTGGCTCCTGCATGCAGGCTAACAGGGGAGCGACACTTCCCAGACAGGCCCCATTTATCTGGCTAACAAACCCCTGGCAGCGGACAGCCTCCGCCTCCAATCTACTCGCCGCTAATGCTTTATGACACTGTCATTTAAAGATGACGCATGATAGGCCCTGGATTTAGCCTCCTATGGCACCCCCATTCCCCCTTCCATCTACGCACATGTGCATACACACAGCTGCTGAGGAGGCAATCCGTAGCGGGCAGAGATGGATATGCAGCTGCTGTGCGTGCGTGTGTGTGTGTGTGTGTGTGTGTGTGTGTGTGTGTGTGTGTGTGTGTGTGTGTGTGCGTGTGTTGACTAACGTCAGTATGGGTTATTTATTTGATTATTTTGCCGGTTTTACGTCCCGCATGAATCAGGGGGAGTGGTTGTGTGTGTCAATGGATATTGGCCCTCTCTCCATAAAGTGTGTGTGTATGTGTGTGTGAGTGAGTGAGTGAGAGCAAGCGGCAAGAGATGGAGCCTGCCTATTGGCAAAAGAAGACAGAAGAGATGGTAAACATAAGGATACAGTATAGAGGAGAGAGAGAGCGCTCTCTCCTTATTTGTATTATTCCCCCTACTGTATCCAGAACTGATAAACAACACACAACAACAACACAACACAAACTTGAACTCTAATCCCCATAAGATACATTTAATATAGCCACCTATGTACAATAGCCACATGGACCCAGCCAGGCTTGGTCGACCTGCAGGGGTCTTTCATCATTTGTCAGTGTGACTTGCTGCTGGAAACAATCATGAGAACTGGATTGAATTGGAACCAAAAGCCTGTGCATCGTCTAAAGCGGTTACGGTGTATCTGGGACTGTAGCTGTGGTGAGCAGCTGTAGTGATTTCTGTGATTCATCCTCAGTTACAGTTGACATAATTAAAGTAACCTGGTAATTCATTATTAGTGTTGCCTATCTCCCATGAGCCTGTTTAATCTATTATGTATGTGTGTTTGTTTTAGCCACAACATGCACACAACCATTCAGAAAGATTGATCCTCGCGTGGAGCCCTGGTTCCCAAAAAGGAATCAATAATTGAACATACATCACTACTTATTTAGGAGGTCATAGTCATTATAGCCCTCAGCTGGAAGCGGAGCATACAGCATAGTCCCTTTAGATGTTACTAGCAAGACAAAGATACAGATGAAAAGATTTGACATGTATTAGTCCCTTTCCTTACCCTGTAGCTTGCGAGTAGGTAAAGCTAAAGGAGCAGTGAAAACCTATTATACAAACAAAGGAGGAGATTTGCTTTACAGTGACAGCTTTGGAGACAAATTTGCTTGAAACCATATCACAATTGGTTGGTTATAGGTAATGTGACTTCTTGATTAGTCACAACATACTATTCTTTAGGCTTTAATGTCTACTTGGAACAAAAATGTACACATTTAGCATCACACTCAAGTGAGATTTTGTTTTAGTTTTTTATCATACTGTACCAATTATGTCAAATCTAAAAGTTCCTTAAACACATGTATTTATTTTGCATGGCCAGGTATTAAGAACCAAGTGGTTCAGTGCCATCTTGTTCTTTAAAACAGCCAACAGGGAACATTTATGTGCTCCTTAAGTGATGTCTCCAATAAAATGATTGCTACAATTTGCATTTACTCTACTTTTATATACACTGGATGGTTAGGCCTTCTGCGAACTAGAGATTATTAGCCTTGAATTCTACTATTCAAAAGCATTTGTCTGTCAACCAAACAGTTGGTTAATCAGTGGTCAGCTGATATGTTTCCTTAAAATGCAATGTCTGATTGTTTTTGTTTCTAGTGCTCTAGTTTATGTTAAGCGTTGTAATTGGGTGAGATATCAGAATGTAGTCCAATTGTATGTAAGAAAGTTTGATTGAAAGGCCTTTATAAGTGTGGTTACTGCCGGGCAGCGCTGGCAAAGTCACACTGGATGCTCTCTTCTGATGGTTGAAGGCGATCTAATCATTTGCAAGAATTTCTGTTAATCCCTGTCAAATATTTGGTTCTGATTAGTCGAAGGAGGTCCAATTAGCTAATGAGCTGATGCAATCTAATTGGCAACGCCTGGCTTTTTCTATTGTTTTCATTTGAGAGTTGCAGACTGATGAGATGCATCTTGCTAAATCAGTATGGTTTTAACCAGGCTAGCTTGTAAACAAACAAATAATCTCTCTCTCTCTCTCTCTCTCTCTCTCTCTCTCTCTCTCTCTCTCTCTCTCTCTCTCTCTCTCTCACACACAGACACACACACACACACACACACACACACACACACTGAGTGCCGTTGTGCTGTCATTTATAGTGTTTCTTCCCTCTCCGGTACATAACAGGACACAAATATGCCCTTTTCGACTGTCTTCTGCCCCTTTCTCAATGAGAAAGCTTGCAATGTTTTAACGATAGATTACAGCTTGCGCACCAACATTGTGCATGCACGCCTTTGGCTGGTGACGAGCATCAGATGCAGAGTGTATCATGTCTGGTGCCTGGAACACAACCTAAAGGTCACACCCATTGCAGTTCACAGTGCACAGCAAAGACAGCTGAGATGCATTCATCTGAAAGTATTAACGTAGAATAAGCCCCTCCATTTGTTATCAGTCCACATTTAAATAAAATAATAAAACCTGCACAAATCGATAAGGAAGTGATTATATCCCAGTGAATAGAGGAAAAATAGGCTGTTTGCAGGAAGGAGCAGTGGGACTACATCCTGAACTGCTGAGTCTTCTAAAGTGAATACCAGATCTCCTGCAAATCCTCAGCTTTGACCTGAAAGGCCAGATCTGGACCTCAGACTAAGCTTTTCAACCCTGGAGACACTGCAGCACTGCGGTAATAGGACCTAGCACCTAATAGAGAAACCCCAAGCTTACATGGGGCCAATTAAGATGCACTCCAGTGCAACCTTCACACAGTAACCATCAAAATATTTTCTGTCCTTCATATACCATTAAAGCAAATACAAATAACAGAAGCAGTCATTTCCCCAAGCATTGGGTTTCATTATGGTTTGGTTACCTTAGAACTATTTTTGCATGCACTGTATATTGACCCCATTATGATGAGCTATTTAAATTCCCACAAAGCAATATCTGCACATACAGCCCTGCCACATTTCCTCTTATACAGCAGAACATTTTCTCCTCACTCCACCTCACTACCCCTCTGCTACACCAAAAGTGCAGAACAGAAGTACAGTATACTGTGACTGCACAGCCCAGATAAATAACAAATACATCTACATACAATGGTTTCTTTATTAATGAGTACAGCCCATTCAAGTGTTTTAAACGAAAACCACACATTAGGCACTGACCTCTGTTTTGTGATCATGTAGTTCACCCACAACTGTCTTGGGGTTGACTGGCGGTGACAAGGGGAAGTGGTTGAGATGCTTGTCATTTCACATTTCCAATAGACAATCCTATATGAATACTTTTTTTGTCCCTTAGTGATTACCCCTTCCATTTTTAGCAGTAAAAAGTATGGTATGCAGGCCATGCCCCCTCAAACCATACTTGTGTTTGTCAAACATTTCAATGTCAATGGTTATCAATGAGAATGCCCCCCTTCCAGATACGCTGCCATCAGACTCTTGATATTTCAAGGGTGCACATACTACAGTATTAGTCCCCTCTGCAGCGTAATTCTGTCTAAACCTGCCGCCTGCACGCGCACACACGCGCGCACACACACACACACACCAACATGCTAAAAGCATTGTCATTACTCCATCATCCTCTTAAAGGAGACTGTCCCATTAGAGCAGGCTGGGGTGTGTGGGGGCTGGGAAATGATGATAAGCAAGCTTTGGGGTAGTGGTTGTGGTGTGTGTGTGTGTGTGTGTGTGAGTGAGAGGTGTGTGTGTGGGGGGGTGTACGGCTTAGAAATGATAAGCGAGGAGATTCAACAAAAAAAAAAACTAATTTTCGGAGATTTGTTAGTCATAGTGTGTGTGCGTGTGTGGGGAAGCGTGCGTGTGGAAGGATGTGTGTGTGTGTGTGTAGGTGCGTGGGTGGGAAGGGGGGGAGGGAGATTAAGCAGGCTGATTGAAAGAGTCCCACATGAACACAAAGTGTCAGATTCCGAAAAAAGTTTTGCTGTCGGTGTAATGGGCCAAGTGTGTTCTGCTCCCCCCTCTCTCTCTCTCTCTCTCTCCCCCCCCCTCTCTCTCCCGCTCCACTCCGCTCTGCTCAATTAATCCAGAGCCTTTTAATGACCCTCGAAGGTGACTCGCTAGATAAGTGCAATTACACTGGAAACAAGGGTTCTGCCAATTAGTCCTCAAGTCTTCCTTCCATCTTAGCCGACGAGGCCGGGCACGTCCCATGAGGTCACTGTGTTTGTGACTTCATTAGGCTTCTAAGAAAGGAAAAGTGGGGAGATATGAAGGGCTGGCCTGCATCACGCCGCCGCCGGGGTCCAGCATCACAGAGGATGCGTGTCATCCTCAGATGAGCAGTGTCACAGAAAAGCTGTGGAACGCAAAGTAGGGCAACCTTGAAAGCTCGCATTGCTCCGGTGCTACGCACACAGCACAGCGCGGGCTAGCCGCTTTCCTCTCATGCTACACAACGCAAGCATTTGGTATGCATTTGGGAAAAGTGGTTAGTGTCGAGCTTTGGTGTCGCAAACAGACACTGAATGAAAAAGTGTGGTAGCAATTTTGCGGGTGTAAAGCGAAGCTTTTCAATGAGCCCAGTTGTCTGTCTTGGCAAAAAGCTACAGTACTTTCGCACTCCACATGTGCGTTATACTGTAGCTGCTGGTCTCATGATGCCGACGAAGATATAACATGTTATGTCTTTCACCCCATTCTTCCTCAACATAATGACTCTTTGCTCTTTTCTAATTGCTCCTCCATTGTTCCTGGGTGTGCAAATTGTTAATGAGAATTTCCTGCCATGTCAACGTTATGGCACAGTCACTTGTTGTCTGCCAGCGTAGTGTGTGTGAGTAATGGGTGTGACTAATGCCGCCTGGCAGCTCCCACTCTTGGCCCTCCCTGCCATCTGTCCCCTGCTGCCACCCTCTGGGTGCACTGGGGCGCTCTCAGCAGGTCTTTGCCATCTCTCTCGCTCACACACAATACACATGTTATGACCGGGATAAATCAATATTGTCACTTTTACAACTTTACTGAACTTCAAAATGACTGATAATTTCCTGTGAAATCCTGGAGGTTACGCAATCTGGAGATAAGAGTGTCTATATGTGCACAGTCTCTGAGGTTGAGAGCTTGAGAGCAGCTGTGTTTTTTGCGGCGCTGAGGCATCGCACGGAATGACCGTCCGAACAACGAAGCCACCTTGCACATCGTTCATCATCTAAGTAAAGCTTTTATAAACCAACCACTCTCTCCTTCCTACATGTTTTGCTTGTACATAAACGTCCAGTACATGTGTCCAGCCCTTCCACATACACAATGTCCAGTTTCTTTGCTCACAATGTCCATGACCTTAGCCTGGTATCCAATGCTGCTGTCCTCTACTTGGCTACCTCAATAGAAAACCTTGACAGAAAACAGATTCCTCCATTTCGCCTAAACTGAGAACGCTGACACAAGACAACAACCTGTCTCCCTGTACTTTAGATTTTCGATAAAAAACACACCAAAAAAACACTTGCTCCCTAAAAACGGTAAAGCAAGATGTGAGAGCGGGTTTGGTTAGAGGGAAGGATAAATGGATCCCGGATGTCAGAGCTGGCTTAACATAAGAGGTTGCCTGAATCTCGTTAGCTTTGCCTCAGGACCTGACCCCTGGAGCCGACTGAATCACTGACTGACTTTAAATTGGTCTCCGGTAAAGTGGGAATTTATCCTTGGCCCCTTGGTTTGAATATTCTAACTGAGTTTGAGCTTCCATCGTCATAATCTTTGGCCTTGTTGTTCACTATATTAAGATATATACAGTTGAGGTCTTTTTATGATGAAAAAGGAAATTCACTGTACTCCAAGGGACATGTTTGCCTCTCTGGCGAGTCTGCAAGTATTTATCCTTGCGTGATTACAAAAAATTTGCTTGTTGTGACCATGAAGAGAATTACGGAGCTTAAAAGCATTTAACTCCCTCTAAACCCAAAGCCTTTCCTTTAAAGTGGCAGTGATCTAGTATTAGCATTTTAAAATATCTCCATATGTGATGTCTATATGCATTATGTCTGATCAGAATTATGTTTTGTTTCTGCTTTCGGTAGAACCCTAATCCATGTGTTTGAAGGAAATCTAAGACAGATGATTGACGATTGCAAAAAGCATCCGTACAATGTAGTGTGCAATCCATCATTGGCTGACGCGAAGCGGATAACTGATGTAATCCGCCATTGACTACTGGTGTTTCTAAAGATGGTCACAGTCTGCTGGTAGGGTTGCCTATTACTCCATGTTACCCTGTGAAATGTTTGTGGTATTTAAAGGTAGAGTACGCGGTGCTGGAGATTGTTGATGTTTGAACTAAATATTCATTCAGTTCCATATGATACTTCCTCAGACACTTTGCCCCCAAATTGGACACACATTGCCAAGGCTGGATTAATGTTGTGTGGTGCAATCCGCACCACTTTGGTTGTGTTCCCATTTACAGAGCAGACCACAGTATTATTTTTTAACAGAGGAGGGGAGCAGGAGACAATTGCTGAATTTATTGTATTTAATCACGCTTTTAATAGAAGATATATATATACTTGTTTATGTGTTGTTTTTGAGAAACATTGGAACTGTGGGTTGTTACAACTATGGACAAGGGGTTAATTAATTCATACTATATTGATGTATAATTCATTTATTGAAAACACAGACTCAAGGGTTGATAAAGTGTGCTGTAATTCTGAGTGAAACAAAATACAAGGCCTGAGGTGTTGGCACTTCATACAGCTGAGTTATCATCAGGCTTCTGACTCACACTGTTGCATAGTGGGAGTATGTTTCACCCTCTGCATAGCCAGAGGCAGAGTGAATCAAATTCAGCCCCAAGTCATTAAATGAGATCAGATTTGGCAGGCAGTCTCCCTAAAACATAAAAACACCCAAGCATTACATTTCAACCATTTTATACACAGTAGTTATAAGGATTATGGAGAAGAGTTTATTATTAAGCCTTACAAAAAAATTGTTTGCCAAGTGCACTATATTTCACATAGTAGATACTACATGTGTACATGTACAATTTTAAGACTAAATAGAATTCATTAAAATAAATATTGCAATGAAATCCACTGGTTTAGTCACTGGGCAAAGGCAATTCATGGGTGCCAATATGTCACAATAGGAGCAGTGGGATGTTTTACTAGTGCTGTATCACTCCACCGTATAGGTGTGCCAATGGTGATTACACAAAATGGTCAGTGCATTCATACATAGTGGTGGCATATTTATTAATGTATGCACCATGTTATATCCTGTGTTTCCAAGGAATGTTTCACGCTGTTTTCACAAACATTTGAGTATGCGACTACCGTATTGTCATCATCATGAAATATTATCTCACAGTGAATAGAAATGCGCCCACCACCCTCCTGAGAAAGCCCATTTCGGCAGTTTGTACCCATGATCTAATTATTTCGTTCATGTCCTACCCTTCATGACCATAGGTGAGGGTGGGAACCAAAATTGCCTGGTAGATCGAGAGCTTTGCCTTTCGGCTCAGCTCTCTTTTCATAACAATGGTGTGGTAAAGCGATTGTAATACCGCTCCCGCTGCTCTGAATCTCTGGCCAATCTCCCGCTCCAATGTCCCCTCACTCACAAACAAGACCCTGAGGTACTTGAACTCCTTCATTTGGGGTAAAGACTCGTTCTCTACCCGGAGTACTCATTCCATTGTTTACCTGCTGAGAACCATAGCCTCAGATTTAGCGGTGCTAATCCTCATCCTAGAAAAACACATGTAGAACGGAAGTACACACTCCCAGGCCCCTCCAGGATCCTTGCGAGAGTAAAGGCCAGGCAAGTAGAGACCAGGACAGAAACCGCATTTAAAGCACATTAGAGTAGATTTAACCAGGGAGGCTGAAAAATGTTATACCCCTATAATTGGTGCACACTCTCTGGTATCCCTTTTTGCACAGGAGAACCACCAACCCGGTCTGCCACTCCTTGGGCGCTGTCCCAGACTTCCACACAATGTTAAAGAGGCATGTCATCCAAGTCATCCTCCTCAGATGTTCCCAGTTCACCCGCACTACCCGTTTGGGCTTACCAGGTCTGTCCAGAGTCCCCCACCCTTTGACCCAATTCACCACCAGATGGTGATCAGTTGACAGCTCTGCCCCTATCATATCATATCACATAGCACTGACAAAAGTATTCAGTATACACAACAGTATTCAGTCAGAGTTTTCCCCCCCAAAATCCATAGGTGACCCTCTCATCTACCGGGGTAAACTCGGGTGCTCCAACGAGTGGTAGGCCCATAGGATGAAGAGGAGAATAGTGCCATGTAGCATGTTCTGGCTGTGCCCGGCTGGGCTCCGTGGCAAACCCAGCGTGCCCTGCCTCTGGGCCTGGCTCCAGACGGGGCCCAGGGCTTCCTCCGGGCAGGGTAACCTCTCCTCTTAGATGATTTTTCATGAAGGGTTTTTTGAACCATTCTTAGTCTAAGGTGACTATACATACAGTATGTTCACAAAAAGGCATGTTGTTGGTGTGTGGGTGTGTGTGCGTGTGCGTGTGTGTGTGTGTACAGAAACAAAAGTTATCTAGCACTGTCTCAACCACAAAGGGGATTCAAGATTACAGCACACACACACAAGGCATCAATACAAACAAGCAGGTACGCATTGTGTTTTAATGAAATATTGACATCAGGTAGAATATAGAGTACTTTTTCCAGGGCCTTTTTTTTTGCTTACAACATCATATTTTGAAAAGTTTGGAATGAAAGTAATAACCATGTTGAAAGGGGACAAATGCTCTTAGTCATCTGTACTGAATAACTGAAAATGATTTCCCTAGCAAAGAGAAAATGAAGGCCCAACTTATGAGCAATATACACGCTGTCATGAATCAAGAAATTGATTTTCCACGGATATTTTCAGGGTCACTCAGTCGTCCATAATCTTATTTGGAGTGAATGAAATAAACATATCCATAGAAATTGGCCACAGTTCATTCGCAAGGGTGCAAATTGATTTTCTGTAAAGACAGATATGGAGAGTGGTTGTGCAGCATATGAAGACTCGACAGCGATGAGACAGACCTGCCAAAGCACTTGTCTTTAAGGGACCAATGCGGAATTTTAAGACTTGAGCCAAATAAATGTGATTGTAATAAGCACATAATTCACCAACATACAGGTTGCCTTCTCATCGGCAGTATCCAGAGGTGTATTCTGGAAAAGTTATCATGTGTGGGGAAAAAAAAAAATAAGCCATTATAGTTTAAAAGAATGACACAGCATTTATTTTACTAGCCTGTTTTACTCCAGCCTATAAGGCTTTGCATTAATGTGGCATTAAAGTGTCAGTAGAAATACCTTACCCTCTATATGGAAAAGGACACTTTTATATAGTTACTTTGAAAAATATATTAGCAGCTGGAGGCGACAGGTCAATGTGACCCAATCAAGTGTCCCCTTGCTGAAAACACATATCGAACTGAAATGGGTTTGCATGTTTCTATGATTTATAGAGTTTAATAATAGCGTTTGCTTGGCATAGTGAGGCTTTTTCTGAAGTACGCCTTTGCTCATTTTCAACAGCCTATTTTGTAGGCTATTTCTGATCAGTCCAGTTTACATTTTGGGCTCGTTTGCTGTTAATTTAACTCAAAAGTATAAAAATAAATCTAATAAATCCATCCAGTTCAAAGTTACGCCCCATTATCGGAATTATTAAAACATGGGTGCTATGGCAACCAGTCCACTCACTGGTAGTGCAGCTTCTTTTAGCACAAAGATGATGGCATACAAATAATGTGCAAATGCAATGCAGTCTTTTTCTTTTCTGCTGTAAATCTATAAATGTGATGTATTACGTTTTATGTAAATCCCTATTCATAGTTACTATACGAATAATCAATCAGCACATACGTTTCTGTCAAAACTCACCTTCAACCTAGTTTCAGATTGTTAAAATAAAAAATATCAATAAATGTTGCAGGAATTATATGTCAGCACATACCACACAGGGGGTGCAACTGGAATCCTTGTAAAATAAATGCAATGCTGCTGCGGAAACCTCCCCAGTCCACCCCAGGGACCACTGCGAAGGCAATTAACCTTTGACCTTCGCAATGCGCTACTTTTGGCTTCAGCTGTCAAACGTAACGCATACTCACAAGACTCTGCCTTGCGGGAGCGGCGAGCTAGGCTAGGGGTGTCATGCATTTCTCATACTGTGCTTGGCTGTGTGGTGCTCACCTAGGCGGGGGGCCACCTCTGGCCACCGGCTGCTGCCAGCGATAAGAAGCCGGTGGAGTCTGCGCAGACCCAGAGCATCTCCCCTCCATCCCCTCTATCATTTCATTTCCCTGCTTTAAAGAGGAGAGTATTGGCCGCAGGCATCTACTGTGCTCTTGCTACCTCCTTCACCACTCACCCACTTCTCAGGCCCCTCCCCCCTCTCCCTGTCTCTCATCCTGTGTTGTTTAACAAGACATGCGGCTGCATTCACGCACCAGACCTTTGTGGTGTAATGACACCCCCCCCCCCTCCCCGCACACATGCACACACACACACACTGCTATAACACCCCCTCCTCTAGAGGATGCCATTTGACTGTGTGAGTCTCTAAATAAGATGACAGAACAAAGGTTAATGCCCCCACAACCAGAGCAAAGGTCGAATCACATGGGCCAATAATGGAATTGCAATCAAAAAGATAGCCTGTATGCAGAATAGAAATATAGCCCTTCTTATCACTATTCGTCAACCGATAGTTTGCATTTTCAGACCGGAAATTGTGTTAAAAATCTAAATAAATCATTTTAAGAGATGGAGTTACCCTTGTTTGCTACTGGAATATGATTCGTAGTGAGTAATAAGTTAAAATTCAAACATGTCAGAGGTAAGAAACCTCTGTTATCAAATCCACGTTTCATGGAGTTTATGCATTCCAGTTGGGTGGTGTAATAATTACAGCATCACGCCACTACTTCCTAAATTCACCCTGTCACCTTATGCTCTGTGCCACCTTCACAAGCCTCTGAAGGCAGCCAGCTGCTTGTCTGTGTGCCACTGCCTTTTCTCCCAGGGAAATGACTATGGCTATTACACTGCAGTCAAAATGTCAATTACACCACGCATTGCTTTGTATATGGAGCATGCTAATTTCACTGTGAAGCAGAGCTGTCATATTGTATACTGGCATTGCTGCAGTGGTATTATTAGGATAGCCTCAAACATAAGAGGTCATTTACAGGACATGCTACCTCACTGCTCCATGTCTGTCATTCCCAGCATTTATTTGACATTCATGTTTCTGTAAAATGCACCTTTACATTTTGCTTTGATTTTATTTTATACTTTGTTCAAATTTCAACGCAAACTCAAGTAATGTTGTCTTTATTGCTTGAAATTTTAATTTCTAAATTTAAAGAGCTCTCTTCGATCCTATCACCGGATACAATGAAATTTGCTGTGCATGATTTGCTGTAGATTGGGATTATAGAAAAAGAGATGCTGGGATATAGTGCTATCTACTTAGCTAGCTAGCCAACGTGATCCTTCCTCCCAACAAAGCCTAAATCCCACTCCATTTTTGACACTGTAGGATAGACTGACAGCCATAAGAGTGCATATAGAGTGATTGTGCTGATAGATGGAGTGTAAGTATGTGAATGCTCTGCCCAATAAATTTATCATTTTGAATGTAGTGATGCCATTCAAATACAATAATGCACTGTACCCTAGTCCCAATACCCCGCTGTCTGTGTGATAAATGTGACCCATTAAAATCATAATATCTGTCTTTGTCATGTGCACAGCAACCAGGAATATTTTGTTCCAAAGCCAGTGTCTTTTCTCCTGAACACACACGGGTAAGGAAGCTACAATCAAGAGTTACAGTTCAACATCGCAATATCACAACACTGATTGAACATACTGTATTTTATCATGCAGTCAGAACATCCATTTTGTGCTTTCATGCCAGGATGCTGTAAATATTAGTACTATTTTGATCCATCAAAGCATCTACTGACAAGCAGTTGATTGTGTTCTGTGATAGTTGAGAAGTATCCCACCCCTACTGAGCCTTGGCGTCCTCAGCTGTCTAGTAGATAGAACCATCTGAAATGCTGTCATAACACAATAATCCAAGGGGAGCTACATTGAAGCCACATCATACAAGTCGCTAGAACATCCTATAAGAGCCTTTGAATTTACTCTGTTGCCGGTATTACATTAGCTGAGAACTGTTTTATTCCTCACACCTGCTTTTGCAATAATCATCAGTAATTCAATAAATAACTACCTGTGATAAATGATATCAAGAAATATACATATTTTTCAGTTTGATATGTCACAAAATTATCAAAATCGTCCAAAGCATAGCAAGTGCTTTTTGGTTTGAAATGTCCTCAATGTCTGAGCTGCTTGTATCTTTTTTGGCCGTTTTTTCTGTAATTATGTCTTAATGATGTCAACCAGATGCGTAGCAGAGTGGAGAGATGCTAGCCAGTTCTTGGGGTCTGTACATTAATGACGACGTATTTATGTTTTTCATATTTTAGCCACAAGGGAAGTTTTAATGGTGTAGCTTTTTTTCCCCTGCAGTAATTTTCTGCTTTTCTGGCAGAAATAGAGATAAACTAAGTCACAGTTATTTGTGGCAGTCGCTTTGTTGTTTGCAGTTATGTCTGTGCTGTGTGTGTGTGTGTGTGTGTGTGTGTGTGTGTGTGTGTGTGTGTGTGTGTGTGTGTGTGTGTGTGTGTGCGCGTGTGCATGTGTGCGCGCGCGGATGCATCCACACACTGAAACCAAGTGCAATTATTACATGGGTCTTGCATGCCAGTTGCTCTCTAATGTAATTGTTGCTTCCAAACACAATCCATGAAATACATTGAGGGCATATTCAAACAAATTTGAAGTCACCCTCTTGCTCGTTATAGCCTTACCTCTCTTTCTCTGTCTTGGTTCCTAATAAAGAGGATCATAGCTGGCCTATAGGTCTGCCTCTCATTATAGCCACATATGGTGGGGACAAGTTAGTGGTGATCTGGGCCTCATTATAGGCATGTGTGTGCCAGGCTAGTCTTAGGTCATCACCTCATCTTATCTTACATCTCTAGCCGGCTCTGAAACGCTTTTCCATTATCTTGCTACCGAGAAACATTTGTTCTCCAACCACTGGTAGTTTAAATTAAATGGACTGAATTGTGACTAACTCCATTTTTTTTTAACCGTCTTGTTCTTCATTTTTATTGTTTGCTGCTGGTAGAGCTCTACCACCATTCTGTGCATCATTTAAATAAAGATGGAAGGGCTATCTGCTGTCTTTGTACTGTAGGTCACACCCTGTGCGTGTAAACGAATAAATAGGATTAGTTCATTTTTTTGTTTCTTACCGGCAAGACCAAATACATTTCTACCCTTTGTTTCATGTGTGCAATCAGCAACAGCTGAATAACAATTGGAGATAAGTTGATAGAATTAACGGTTATTTATGTTATTGCAAAAACATTAATTATCGTGCTATTACCGTACCTTAACAAGTAATCGACCACATAGGGAGATTGTGCCAATTTGATTGAATTTGCCTAATGTAATTTTATAATATGCATGTAACTCCGTGTATTAATGTCCACTGTGATTATGGATGCAGGCACTGTGCTCTTTAATAGAAAGTCATGTTACATGGCACCACATTAATACATCTTCAGCATAATAATGACCCTAATGAGGTACAAGCATGGCCATACGTCACACATGGACTCACTTGGGTGCTATTTTTGTTAGTTATTAGAATTAAATTAGGGTTGATACTGGTCCCAGCTGGCCCTTTTATAATGATGACCAGACAGATATTCTTTTACAGCAGTAATAGATCCCCAAAGAGTGTTGTAAGGGTATGTGCATGTGCGATGTGTTCGGTGCGGTGTGTGTGTGTGTGTGTGTGCGTGTGTGTGTGTGTGAGAGAGAGAGAGAGAGAGGGAGAGATAGAGAGAGAGAGAGGACATATTCGAATGTAACAACTGTCCATGATTCTGGTTGCAACTGGAGTGGACATAGTTCAGAGGAAATAAGGGGAATAAAAACAATCTATACTGTACATACATACTGTATACGTTAGTATATATATATATATATATATATATATATATATATATATACACACACATACAGTACATACATGCAATGCATACACTGTACCTAATTTATGAAATTACAGTTTTATTTTAATTTTATTCACAAGCATATACAGTAGCTTTGTGCTTTGTTGAGATAAATAAATACTACAGCAGCTGGATCTCAACAAATTCGATCAGGTGCCAGACCAATCATGACTTGACAGCAGTCAATGTTTATTTCCATCCTGACATGGCCTGTTCAATCTATTATTTTTACAGCGTAAGCACAGATGCAGGCACAGACACTTTCATGCACACATCATGGGGGTTGGGTTGGAAAAGTAATTTAGCACCCAAACACTAAACACCGGTCTGAAAAAAATTGAAATAAGAACATCAAATACAACACAGAAAGAAACAAAATGGAAAAATACTAGAAAACGAACAGAACATTTTCCTTCAATTTCAATCTGAAAATCATCTTGTATTCACCACTTTGAGGACCAGTGTGATACAGGGCCTGTAGCACCAACCCCTATGTACATGCAGTGGGCAGTTGATTGCTTTCTGTTTCACCTTGTTTGGCCTAAAGGAAAACATTGATTAAGAAAAGTCCCTGCTTCATTTAATTATTATTCTCTTATTTTGCCAAGACCTGCTCTGTTGTAGGAAATAGACATCCTTAACCACTGGAGCCAATTAATGTCGAAACAGATGTGACACTCCATGAGCTAAGCTTTGCCTCAGGGTCGAGCAACCTGAATCTAATCTCCTCAGCAGAATTACATTTCCATCATCACAGCGCACCATACCTGCTCACCTGCTCTCAGGCCAAGAGTGAGACAGAAGCTTTGGGTAATCACAAGGCATGGAATAACCCCCACGTGACTGAAGTAGGATGTGGAATGTTTAGGAAAGTTGTACTGTTTGGGTGATGGCTGTGTCAATTGGCTAATATGTAACACTGTAGTGGAGAAATAGGAGATGCCTTGCTTCAGTGTGATTCAATTCTCTCACCATCGTCTGATGAAATGCTTTTGATGTGCAATTGCATTTTGTTTCCTCCCTTTAGACAATTCAGATTCTCTGTGTTTGCGAGTGCCGGATATGACCACACAAGACTATAAAATACCTGAGGCAAAAATGGGACTTTACACTTGAAAGTGTAGAGCATTACTTATGCATTAGGTATGCCAGACAGTCTTTGAAGAACCACCAACATGCATATTTTCCTATCCATTACCCAATAATACAGATACAATCAATTATTAATTTGTAAATGTTTATTCCACTTCACAAACAACTATGACACACGCCTTGATGTTGTTATTGCAGTCACCCACGAATAAGCCCCATTAAATAATGTTATACTGTACTGCTGTATATTTGCAAGAATGCACGGGGTGTATATCTTGTAATATTCAGAAAACATGCTTAGTGTTGATTTAAAGTGAGATGTATATTTTGTAACTTTGGGCCACATGAATGAGCAAACAATACAGTCTAACACAACTGCCTCACTGAGGCTCTTCAACGGTGAACTGTTTTATACTGTAGCTGGAATGAATGGCCTGGGTTTTGTGGCTGTGCATGCAGAAATACCTATACTGGCATAATAAGGAAGGAAGTGGATATGATCTAAATCTATACTTGCCCTGGGACAAATTTAGATTATTGAGTTAAGCCCCTTCAAAAGTGAAATGAAAATGTAACCTATTTGAAAACAATTAACTGACTTGAATAACATGCAAAGGAAACAAATCATTATCACTTTCTAAGGTATAATTACAATCACTAAACCTAATCCCTGATGTGAAATTCATACAAATCACCTGCCACACATCTCTGCTCAGCGTCCTGATATAATACATATCCATCCATCCATCCATCTTCATCCGCTTATCCGGAGTCGGGTCGCGGGGGCAGCAGCTTCAGCAAGGGACCCC